>JAJJWW010001885.1:0-107557 GCA_023531295.1 Papaver armeniacum | reverse complement strand
CAAGAATCGGATATCCCACAAGTTGTAGAAAACCTCCCTTTTATAGCCTTTCTCTCCTTTCAAAATTAGGTCAAGTCTTCAAAGTCCATTAGATGAAAATCCACCAAGCCCACAATGACGAGAAACCCGTGTAGAAAATACGCCCCAAAATCGGTCGCCGGAATCCTGGTATTGTGGCCGGAAATCGGCCGAAAAGTCGCCGGAAGTCGGCTCCGGTGACCGGCAAAGTCCGCCCGGTCACCGGTCAACGGGTCAGAACGGGTCAAGTCAACGGGTGAATCGGATCTGGATCGGATCGGGTCAAACCGGGTTGGATCACTGACCGAGTCAGGTGAGTCGTGGTCGGGTCAGACCGATCGTAAGCTAACGGAGTTGTCGAGCCAAACCATTTTGCCGTGCCGGTTGCCGAGCGACCTCGCAGTGCAATCATTGCACTTCAGCCAAAATGGCTATAACTCCTCCTGCTAGTCTGCAATTCAAACAACCCAGATACACATCCAATTGTAACCATCTCAACTCGCACTATTAGTCACCATTCACACCACCGCGCCAATGTCACACCATACCCTAGCAAAGATACATTCATCTCAAAGACCACAACTGTATCAGCTCTTGCAGCTTCAGTAAACACTACCACATTGCACCACATCTCCTTAGTCACCCAGCACCACACAGCATTAGTCACATGCTCATCTCTGCCTTGCTGAACCATTCCATTACTACATTTCCCAGCTACATCTCAGCCCATTGCAATGCTGCTTAGCTGCATTATTACCACTTGCATTCTCATTCCATTAGCCTGCCCGAGCTTCATCCGATTACTCAATTCAACCTCAGAATAACAACGGCTACACCTTTAGAACAGCCTTCATTGCAAACCTAAATCACCGTAAACCCATCTCCGCCACCGAACTCCACTAGCAAAGGTAATATTGGCTGCACTCGATCGTCGCAGGCTCAACACAAAGACCATTGCTTGTTCCACTCACCGCAACTCCATCTCCTCGGGCCCTCACTGTAGCATACTCTTGCAATTAAACTCTCAACCCCATTGCCAGTGTGCAACATTCCTCCAGCTCAAACTATAAGCACCAAAGACCATCATTTCTTGTGGCTTATGCACTGCAACTTCTTGCTAGAGCCTTCCATTCCCGTGCCCTGCAAAATTCACACAATCACACAAACCATAACACCAGCCCCGAGAACCAGCTCGAGAACCAGCTCCACCTGAGATTGCACTGCATTCAGCACCTAATGCATTTATTTTCAGGCCAATGAGCCTTATCACTTGCCACTGATTCCATCTAGTGTTAGCTGCGCCTCATACCTGCAATTCTATCTTCAGCTTCTGTCCCAGTTCAAGCAATTGAACTCCAACTATTAATCCACCACCAAACTCATAGCACAACCTCAGCTCTGCAACATTCCCTGCACATACAGACCTGCCATGCCTCAATTCACCCCTGAGCCATCTACTCACTGCTGCAACTAAAACAGCTCAATTCAATCATCTACAACCTTATTATCCTTCCAAAGCTCAAGAATCACACAGACCATTTCAACAATTTCCTGCACAACCCAATCAAACCCTGAGTTATAATTCATCTCAGGTTCCCGTTGACATCGAGCCTCAACTCTAATTGCACTCTTTCAATTCTTGGCAGAGAACCCCCAGTTAATCTTTATAAATCTATCAACCCTTATTTCCATCTCTGGGTTATTGAACACCAACAGAGCCGAACCCTCTCTCAGCTTCTATTCCTCCATCGTCAACACATTTTCTCCAATCTGTTTCAATTCCATCTGAAGTTATCTCAGCAGCAACAGATTCTTCTCTGAATCTCCTATTGAATTAGTTGTTCAGTCCCTTCTCTGCCTGCTCTCGATCTGCTCCAATCTCGATTCAATATCTCACAACTTCAAACCCTAATCTTCTAAAAACTCAGAGTCATCTCCTCTCTCGATTTCAGCATCACAAGCTGTTCATCAGCACAGCTTTTCTCTCTTCTTTCTCAACATCATAGCGGCTCAATCCTGTTCTCTGAGCTTCAACTCTTCACAGATCTCTTCTTCCTCCACCACAGACTTGAAATGAAACCCTATCCTCCATTGATTTCCACCGGCCGCAGCTGCTTCCTTCTCTTTCCTTTCTCTCGACTCCATTTCAAAGCTAATGATTGAAAAATCAATGAAATTGACACTCGACTTCGATCTAGGGTGTAGGAATGTAGTGGCTAATCCCACTTGAACGCAATAGATAATGGGTTACCTGCACATGACTCTAGGCACCCACTGCTCCCGTTAAGGGCTGACTAGCTCAAACATGGCCTGTCGGTTTCATGTATCCGACAAGCTCATCCATAGGTTTCGCTCGTAACTTTCTCAGACGCACTCGGATTGACTTCAAGCTTTCGCCGTTAGCTTCATATCCGTTCTTGCTCGCCGCCTTTCAGCCTGCTCCACATATAGCTCGCCTGTGAGATGACAATTTCGCCCTTTGGCCCAATTTGGATAATTTCTTCTTCTTTTCCTCCGTGTGACTCCATTGCACCTATAAAACTCAAAAGCAAACATAAGATACATAATTCACACGAAAAATAGCAAAGAAAGCATAAACTCTATATAGTAAATACGGTGTATTCTACACCTATCAGTGGGTTCAACCAAGCTATGCTCTAACAAATTGATTCGAGTGAATCAAACCGATTGTACTTCAATTGTGTTCTTGTATACTTGTATGAGAATATAGCAATTGAACAACTCTTTAACTAGTTTCATTTCAGTCATTTGAACTAGTTATGGTTAAGATGAATAAGGTTGATATTAGAGTGTTCATATAGCTAACCTCGGTTAACTACTGTTGAGCCAACATGGTGTACACGTTTAGGTATGGTTACTTAAACCTAAATGAAGGTACATTTAATTTTTGTATAACAAGCTAAGTTCGATCTAATGGTTGAAAGATATTAGCTTGATTTTAATCAGTTTTCATATAACGGTGAATATTGAATGCTTTGTTACCAAGGTAACTTAGATTGCAAACACTGATTTGAAAACTATATAAGGGAGAACTCTAGCAACTGGGAAACCTAATCCCCACACCTCCTGTGTGATACTAGTTGCAACTAGAGTTGATTCTCCTTTAACCTTAGGTTTTTCACGAAACCTTGTAGGTTAACGACTTAAAGACTTCATTGGGATTGTGAAGCCAGACCCAACTATTTTCTATGTAGTTGTGTGTTGTGATCTTACTTATTCTATCGTGATTGAGTATTATCTTTGCTAAGATTTGTTTGATATTTATCTCCAATAGGTAAGATTAAAAGTAGTCACAAACATCTTCGTCTCATCGTTTGTGATTCCACAATATCTTGTTTCGCTACCATACGATTAAGATTATTGTTAGGTGATTGATAATACTAGTCTGTTCATCGGGAATATAAGTCTGGTTTATCAATTGGTTCCTGTGCACCTTGATTTATCAAAAGACGTAACAAAACTCGTAGGTATTTCTGTGGGAGATAGATTTATCAATTCCAATAGACTTTTCTGTGTGAGACAGATTTGTTTATCAAGTCTTCGACTTTGGGTCGTAGCAACTCTTGGTTCTGGATGAGATCGGCTAAGGGAATCAAGTGCGTAGAATCTGTTGGGGTTCGAGACGTAAGGAACGCAATTGTACCTTGACCAAAGGTGAGATTGATTAGGGCTCAACTACATTCCAGTCTGGAAGTTCATTGGTAGTAGGCTAGTGTCCGTAGCGGCTTAATACAATATGGTGTTTAAAGTCGGACTAGGTCCTGGGGTTTTTCCGCAATTGCGGTTTCCTCGTTAACAAAACTTCTAGTGTCTGTGTTATTTCTTTTCCGCATTATAGTTTGTTATATAATAGAAATATCACAAAGTTGTGCATTAAGATCAATCAATTAGATAATCCAACCTTTGATTGTTGATATAAATTGATTGACACTTGAACATTGGTCTTTGGTACTGCCCAGTTGTTTCACATAATAATCATGCTCATGGATTTCTATCTCTGTTTGATTTGCGGATTACATTTTGAAATAGAGATATAAATTCTTTTATATACTTTTTCTAGATTGAGTCCGACTGTCTAGTTGATTCTCTTTTTCACATACACTTTGGCTTGAAAATTCTTTGTTTACCCCATGTTTTCATTGAATGGTCATTATTGATGAGAGGTGTATTGATGGAAGAAATCTGAGTGAATGATGTAGGTGCAGGAGTGTCAGATAATACAATATCCACTTTATTTGAAATTGGAGCAGTAGAAGAACTGGAGGGTAAAATAGTCACAACAAAAAATTATTGCATTTGCAGAATCTACAGACTGAAATAGTTTTGCATATGGAAAATCATCTTCATCAAACCTAACATCTTTAGAAATAATGATCTTGCTGGTGAGAGGATTGAAGCACCTGTAGCCTTTGTGCATGTGGTTATATCCCAAAAACATATATTTGACAGACTTTGGTTCTAATTTGTGAGCATTAAAAGGCCACTGACATGGATAACAAGCATAAACAAAAGGTTTAGAAACTTGTAATCTGGTTAAAGGTGAAAAAAGAATTTCTAGAGGTGATAGGTGTTGTAATGTTGGGGTTGGCAGTCGGTTTATAAGAAAATTTACAGTTGTAAATGCATATGACCAATAAGAAAATGGCAAATAAGCATGAGAAAAAAGAGATAAACGAGTCTCTACTATATGTTGTTTGATCATGTGTATGAGGGAAAGATACCCTGTGATCAATTCCATAATTGTCTAAGTATGTAGAGACATTTCTGTATTCAACCCCCAGTCTGATTAAACAAATTTAATCTTCTTATTAAATTGATTTTCAACATGACTTTAAATTTGATAAATGTGTCAAGTACTTCTGATTTGTAAGTTAGAGGATATGACCATGTAAATCAAAAAGAATCAATGAAGGACACCTAATAATTGAATCTATTGCTATAACAAAGTGGGGAAAGGTAATGCATGATCTGTTTGCTAGTTGACATGCGTAATACAGTTTAAGCGAAAAAATGATTATCAATAACCTCATTAATCAAGATAAAACATGCTTAAGAGTTTGATAAAGCAGGAGGACCTAGTTTATATATTATCTCCCCTTTTAATAAGCGCAAGCAAATCAAAAAATTCCCAAGAGTTAAGTGACAAGATCCGTTGATCCACTTTCAATAAAATATCGACTGCTAGATGATGGAATATTCGTTGACAGATTCCCCATCACAAATTTAAAATTCCGTGTGCTTTTTACTCACGAAAATACCCCTTCCCATAATAATCTTCTTCCCAAGTTCTCCTTCAATAGCTTCTTTCATGTCTGATTTTCCGTGGTGCGAATTTTTCCTGATATTCCTTCTGAAACCAATCTTCCATCGACGATAAATCGAATCGCAAGATCTCCTCAGTTTTCAATGCAATTACTTTGATAGTAGGTATGTGATTCTGATATCATCATTCATCATCATTCAGTAGTGTAATTTGGAATTCTAGGGTTTATAAATTTTGGGGGTTTTGCATCGTTTTTTGTTTTTATGGAAGAATTCATTCAAAAGAGTGTAATTTGGAATTCTAAGGTTTGTAAATTTTAGGGGTTTTGCATGATTTGTGTTGTTATAAAAGAATTATGTAATCATGCTGTATTATAATCTGGAATTCAAGGGTTTGTAATTTTTAGGGGTTTGGCAAATATCATCGCATAATTCTGAAATCATGTGTATCCAAATTTCGACTTCAAAGCTATATCTCAAATCACTCACAATCTTAATTTCAATTACAACTCTTTCACCTGTTTGTGCAAATTCCCAACGACACCATTGTTTAACTTCAACAACAACACATCGCTTTCTTTCTGTGACAACCAACACCCTCTCCACCACTACCTCACCACCAATACACTATTTCTTTGATTAATTCAATTCATTGATTTCGATTGAATTAATCTTCTCCCCAAATCAAGTTTTGAATAATTTCATTTTCTTCCCAAATTAATTTTAGGTCACCAACAACTCAATTGATGATTCTCATCTCCACCCAAATCGAGTTCCAATTTGAGTTCACCAATGCGCCACCATTATCATCAGGTTAGTATTCTATTTGAAAACTTAAATTGGTTCATTCTTTTCTCGACATAGTTTTCTCATGCCACCCCAAAAGTCAGACGTTTGTATGTGCAGAATAGCTGGTTATGAAACAAAGTTTTGCACACAAAACATGTTTGATGGAATTCCTCTAATGGTTGGCTTTCTTTTCATATGCCTTTGTTATATATACTTTGGGAATATTTTTATTTATTTATTTTTGATCAGATTTGGGTAATAACTGTGTTAATGCATATAAAACGATTTCATTAGAAAGGATTCACATTTACTTATTCCTCGCATGAATTATAATCAACAGAAGATGATAGTGCAATCAATTTAGTAAAACAAGACATTTTGTTAATTATGTATACAAAATTCAGTTGCTTGAGGTGATACTTTACTTCCCATTTGTAACAACGAACTTTAGTTTTCACCATATAATGTTGAAAAGAAAGATTGTTGTTTTCTGCCAATGCAACTGCAACTTGGATTTTCTTTGTCCCTCTACACAAGCTTAAGCAGTTTTTGTAAGAAACATCTTCATTTTTTGTAAGCTTAAACAGTTGTAGTAATATCGCAGCCAACAGCTTTTCCTGTCGTGCAAACTATTACTTGGTACAAATTGGCAAAAGATGAAAGTAATGGGTTTCTATGGTAGTATTGGTGGACTCATAGTTTAGAAATAGAACTTACAACTTTGATGTAGTTACATTCTATACATTATCTTAGAAAACGAAACTTATAGCTTTATCGATATTTTGTATCCGAAAAAGAAATCAACATGGACCGGCTAGCATAATTGACACTATCTGAATTTTTGAGGAAGTGTGTCATAGGTTTGAGAGTTGACAAACATCCATGAAGAGATTATATATAGTCATGTAGTTATGTAGCTAATAAAACTTACATCTTTCATGTAGATTTCTTTTGTACGTTATCTTAGGTTAATAAAGCTTTGTCGATATTTTGTCTGAAAAAGAAAATCAACATTGAGTGGTTGACATGTTAGCTAATGATGACACTATCTCTGGATTTTGTAGAATCTGTGTCATATCTCGAGAGATGACAAAAATTCATGAAGGGGTAAGTGTTTAAAAATGTTTAATCGGGTAGACGTCATGAGACTAGCACTTGACATCATAAGATTATGTCCACTTATATCTAGGTTGAAGTGATCGACACTTTATTCATAACCCTCACAAAAATGTCTGAGCATTAAGTCCATCAAGAGGTTTCATGACCCTTTCGCAGCCTGGAGGGTGGGTGCGCTTTGATTAGTAACACCAACGGACATAGAAAACCCGTTGCTTTTGGTTAATTTTAATTAATTACTACGTAAATGTCATTTGTTAAAGCTAAAAATAACGCCTACGTATGGAAACGATATGGATGCTGTTCTTATGAGCTAGAGATATGCGAGTCTTCCATGTCTCATAGGCATATGAGTCGTGAATGTAATGCAGCTCACAAGAACCGGCATACCATCACACTGGCTGCCAAACAACAAGACAGTTATTAGATATTCCACATAATACCCAAATGACCAAATCATGCTACTTAACCGTATGTTGTTTCTTTTGTAATTTGTTCATTGTTTCAGATATGTTAAGTATAGAACAATGGATGAGAAAAAACTATTTTTATGGTGTAGAATACACCTAATTTACTATCTAGTAGTTTATGCTTTCTTTGCTATTTTTCTTGTAAATTATGTATTTTACGCTTGTTTTGAGTTTTATAGCTACTTCGGAATCGCACGGGAGAAAAGAAGAAGAAATCACTCAATTTGAGCCAAAAGGGCAAAAAGGTCATTTCACCAAGGAAGGAATACTATATGGAGCCCAGCCAAGGTTAAGGGTTACTCTCTATTGGAGGATTACTAAAGAAAGGATGTTCAAGTTAAGGGGCTCAAACCGGGTAGCCCTTATCCAGAAACATATTGCTATTATCAGTAGATAAAAGGGTTGGGTTATGGATGTTGAAACCCAAACCCATTGAACCACGCCCGAATCCAGATCCAAACCCACTTCACCCAAATTATTACAACCCTATATTCATCTCAATCATTCGGTTCGAAAATTGAGAAATGGTCACGTAATATCACCCGAAGTTTCACCGCGAGAGAGCAAATCGTGAGCCGAGATCGAGAAAATTGATGAGACGAGTTCTCTCATTCACCTCATTCCACCTGAAAACAAAATTAGAAAAGCAAAGCAGAGCTCTGCTATTTTGAGATCGAACTCGTATCGAGATAAAAAGCAAACAAAAGGGGATCTGAGATTCACAAAAATTGAAGATGGAAGAATCTGTTGAGAACCCGAGAGATCAAAGTGATAAGAGAGGAGATCGATGGGGGTTTTCCGAGCCGCCATTGCTATTGTTGGTCCGAGTGATTGAGAGAGAAGGAGTTGCAAAGTGCCGCTATTGATTTTGATGTGATTCGAGAACCGAGATCGATTGGAAGAAAGATGAACAACAAACTACTCGAGTAATTGGTAAAAGGGATATGATTGAGCTCGAGTCCGTGGTGAAGGTTGATGTCGAGATTGAGTCGATGAATTGAAGCGAGATCAAGTCCGAGAAGAATGAAGATCGAGAAACTAGGGTTTCATGAGTATAATGGGTAATCTCGATTTGAGATTGAACGAGTAATGAGAGTCCGATGAAGGCTTGGGAGAATGGGTTTGTGTGTATGCTACGAGAGAAGGAGCTTGAATCTGTGTTTGAAGCGAGAGAAGAAGAAATTGGGTCTTCTTGAGCAATTGATGGTGCTTGGCAATGGAATGGTCATTGTGTAGTCATGTTGTTACAGGACCGAGTGGGGGTTTGATAACTCGGTGCAGGGGACAACAGGCAGCCGAGATTGGTGACAAGATGATGATGCAGGGAAATGAGTGTGTGGAAGGTGCTCCACTTTGAAGAGGTGTTATGAGCAATGCAGATGGCATGACAGGTGCTTGTTGTTGTTGGCCCGGAGGATGCGCAGATGGAAGTTGCGTTGAGGCAAAGGCTGCTCACCCAACTCGAGCAAGGAGGAGATGGTGCTGTGATGAGCTATTGGAGATTTAATGAAGCCACATATGATGAAGGGAATGAGCTGTAATTTGTTTGCTTGGGTCTGTGAAGCACAGTGGAGGTGCTGATTGAGTCGCAGGAGCTACAACGGATGCACCAGGATGTTTTGAAGAAGTAGCTCGGTAGCTGGGCAATTGAAGCTGCAGTTTAGTGTGATGCAAATGAGCTGATGCAAAGTGGAATCAAGAGAGAGTACAAAGTCGAGATGTGCAATCGGGCAGAGAAACTTGTGGCATTGAAGCAATGGATTGGAGAAAACTCGTGGCTGTGAGTGAGATGTCAAGCTTCTGAGTGTTTGCAATTGAGGGCCAACATGGTCGGCGAGAGATGCTTGCCCCGTGCAAGCTGTGCAATGGCCTAGGCCGGAATTCGATTCCGCGAATCAACTCGTAAATCGGCGATTCAACCCGATCCAGCTCGGTGGACTCACTGATTAAGACCACTCGTGATCGACTCATAGCCGACTCCCTCATCCGACTTGACCCGCCGACTAACGGCTTGACTGACGGTTGACCCATTTGACCGTTAGTCCTAACGGAGGATCGACGGAATATTCCGTCGAATATTCTCTTGACGGAGAAATTTCCGGGCGCCGGCGGTGACGTTTCCGCCAAATTCCGCCACAATCCCGGCTTTCCGATTACGAGCAAAAATTCCAATTTTCTATGGACTTCTCTCATGGGTGTGAAGATTTGGGCTAGGAATTGGATGGAGAATTGGACTCAAATTTGGAAAGAGAAGGTGGAAGAGTTGAGAAAAGCTTGGATTTGGAAATTGAATTACAAAAGGAAAAGGATTCTACTCCTTAGAAGATTTGGAGAATATTGAAGCCTATAAATAGAGAAGTTTTCTACAACTTCTACACACCTCTCTACACACACATCACTTGTGTTTTTGCTTGCTTTTCTAAGATTTTTCTTTTTAATTACTTGTGTGAATTTGAAAATTCTTCTTTTAATTATTATTATTTGTGTGAATTTCAAAAACATGAGTAGCTAATTTTCTTATTGATTGAGGATGAATTCCTAGTTCTTAACATGATTTGAGTTTTGTTTTCAAATTCTATCTTGAAGTTTTTCACATAATTATCGTTTGTTTTTACTAATAGGAGTGATCTTAAAGACATTCATGATTGATTGATAGATTGTTTGGAGTGCACGCTAAATTGATTTGTTAATTTGATCTAAAGCTAGTGAAAGTTAGGAGATAAGTAATCGTTTCTTGACTCTTTACATAAGTAGCAAACACGAGACCTTGCGGAGGGATTCCGTGGAGCAATTGTGTGTAGAAACAACGTTAGCAAGTGGACCTTGAGCTAAGAGTCTAACTACTAATATCAACCTAAGAAATTCACAAAACTTAATGCATGAGCCAAGTTACATCTAGGTTGAGCTAATTCTAGGTGGCTTGGTAAATAGAATCCGTAGTCGAGAACTTCCGTGTCCTAGGTGATACAAGGGATTTAGGGGTTTAGCACCGAGCTAGTCGCTTTACATACGGTTGGTGATAATTTGTGACTAATAACAAGTAGAATAGAACATAACTTGATTCATTGTTTCGTAACGAAGAAGGATTCCTTGATCTTCTCTCTCTTATTGCTTTCATCTTTCAACTTTCGATTTTAATTGCTTTGTTTATTTTTTTTTCTTTTGCTTTTTACACCCCCCTTTCGTGACAACTTTTACAACTAAGATCTCTTGCTCCTCGTGGGAAACGAACTTGACTTCCATTATATTATTTTTAATTGAGTGGAAATATTGAATTAATTTGATTGCACCTACGACACGCATCAAATTTTGGCTGGCCACGGGAGCAACGGGCGATTTTTAGTTGTTATTATTTTTCTTTTTGCTTTATTCTTGCTTTGTTAGATTCTTTTCTAACTTAGTTTGTGAGAATCTTGTTTCAGGTGTTATACCTTTGGTGAATGCTTAAAGGGGGTAGACCGAGTCCAATACGTCTTCGATCCGGCACTCAATTAAAGGATTTCATTCGAGCGATTAACACTCCACTTCCTCCTTCTTCATAAAGTGATTCTTGACAAAGAGGAAGAAACAATGGCTGATCGTACACTAAAGGACCTAGCTTCTCACAAGCTTGATACACAACAATGGTGTATCCAAACTAACTCAACCTTCAAATCAAGCCGGGTTGATTAGAGAGTTACCAAAGTTCCATGGCATGGTGAATGAGGACCCAAACAAACATCTTATGGACTTTTATGCCATAGTTATGGCCATGCTTCCACCGGAGACTAATGCGGATGGAGCATTGTTGAAAGCTTTCCGTTTTCTTTGGCGGGCAATGCTAAGGAATGGTTATATTATTTGCCTTCCTAAGTATCACAACATGGAATGGGATGAAGAAACTTTTCCTTGAGAGATATTTTCCCGCATCCAAAGCTACTCAAATTCGCAAGGAGATTTGTGGATTGAAACAACAAGTGGGAGAATCATTGTATGAATGTTGGGAGCGATACAAGAGGTTGGTGGCAAGCTGTCCACACCATCAATTTAGTGACGTTATGATACTACAATACTTCTATGAAGCTCTCCACTCAAGTGATAGGTCTCTTCTTGACGCCTCGGGTGGTGGTGCACTAATGAACAAGACTTTGACCGAAGCTAGAGAGTTGATTGAAAGTATGGCGGCAAACTCGCAACAATTCTACACAAGGGATGAACCAACGGTTAGGCGAGTGCATGAAGTTAGTGATTCTTCATCACATCTTGATCAAAGGATGAGTAACATGGAGATTATGATGCAAAGAATGGCCGCGGTAATTATTCCGGATGATGAGACCGAACAAGTGAATGCTTTATATCCAAATCAAAGGCCAAGGTACGATCCATACTCCAATACCTATAATCCCGGTTGGAAGGATCATCCCAACTTTAGTTATGCAAACAAGCAAGCGGCGGCTCCTAATCCATATGCACAACAAGGTGGTTTTCAACAATCACGATTCCAACCTCAACAACAAGGTGGTTATCAACAATTCCAACCTCAAGTGAAAGAACAAGGATCTTCAATTGATGATAAGCTTAATGTCATGATGCAAGGTATTACGTCATTGTTTCAACAAAATCAACAAAAGACCGATTCGGCTATCAAGGATTTACAAACTCAAATGGGACAATTGGCGACCGATGTGAATTTATTGAAATCTCAAGCATCCACAAAACTTCCTTCACAACCATTTGTGAATCCAAGAGAGAATGTTAATGCGGTTACTTTAAGAAGTGGAAGGCAAGTGGAGGGTCCAAGTCATTATGAGGAAGTTAGTGAAGAGGTAGTCAATGACAAGGAGGAAACCGCACTAAAGGAGAATTCCACACCAAACGACCAATCCAAGGAACCGGTTTCTACTTTCACTACTCCACCTCCTTTTCCTAGTCGTTTTGCTAAATCCAAGAAAGAAGCTCAAGACAAGGCACTTATGGATATCTTCAAGAAGATTGAAATCAACATCCCATTCATTGAGGCTATCAAGACAATTCCAAGGTATGCCAAGTTCATGAAGGAATTATGCATCAAGAAGGATAGGTTTCTTGATAATGAAATTACTAAAGTTGGCGAGTAGAGAGCGCGTCGGCTATGCTATTGAAGAAGATGCCTACAAAGTGCACGGATCCCGGTGGTTTCACGGTGCCAATTACTATTGGTAAACAAAGGTTTGAACATGCTTTACTTGATTTGGGAGCGTCCATTAGTGTGATGTCGGCCGAAATATATGACTCCTTGAATCTTGGACCTTTGAAAGAGACGAGAGTTATTATCCAATTGGCAAACAAGTCTAACATATATCCTAAGGGGCTTGTAGAAGACGTGCTAGTGCAAGTAAATGAGCTTATTTTTCCTATGGATTTCTTTGTGGTGGATATGGACAACAATGAGAACCGATCATCTACTTCTTTACTTCTTGGGAGACCATTCATGAAGACCGCAAAGACGAAGATTGATGTTGATAAGGGTACACTCACTATGGAATTCGACAAGGAGATAATACACTTTAACATATTTGAAGCCATGCGCTACCCAAGTGATGTGCATTCCGTTTACTCCATTGATGTGGTTGATTCATTAGCGCAACAAATGGTGGAATTGAACCAAGAGGATGAACTTGATGTGGTGTTGCAAAAGAGCATTGAATTGGACGTCCATGGCTTATCTAACTTGGATGTTGAAATCTCCAAGGAATTGGTGGAGATGTGTGGTGCTTTGGCGACATTGCAAGAAGCTAAAAAGGGTGATGTTTCATATATTTCTTTACCCGTGAATGATGAAATACTTGTACCATCTATTGTGAAGGCGCCCAAACTTGAATTGAAGCCGCTTCCGGACCATTTGAAGTATGCTTTCTTGGGAGATGGAGATGAGCTTCCGGTGATTATTTCTAAGAACCTCACACCGGTACAAGAAGACCGTTTGCTTAGAGTCTTGAAAGAGCACAAAACGGCTATTGGGTGGACAATTGCGGACATCAAAGGTGTTAGTCCATCCATGTGCATGCATAGGATTCTAATGGAAGAGAACGTGAAGCCGGTACGTGATGCTCAACGTCGGCTTAATCCTCCCATGATGGAGGTTATGAAAAAAGAGATACTCAAATTGCTAAGTGTGGGGGTAATCTACCCAATTTTCGATAGCAAGTGGGTTAGTCCGGTTCAAGTGGTACCAAAGAAATCCGAGTCACACGGTTGTTCGAAATCAAGACGATGAACTTGTTCCTACAAGAGTTCAAACCGGTTGGAGAGTGTGCATTGACTATAGAAAGCTTAATTCCGCAACCCGAAAGGATCACTTTCCTTTACCTTTCATTGATCAAATGTTGGAGCGGTTAGCTGGGCATTCTTATTATTGCTTTTTGGATGGTTATTCGGGATACAATCAAATTGTTATTGCACCTGAGGACCAAGAGAAGACCACTTTCACTTGTCCGTTTGGAACGTTTGCATATAGACGGATGCCGTTCGGCCTTTGCAATGCGCCGGCTACTTTTCAAAGATGCATGGTGAGTATATTCTCGGATTATGTGGAGCGCATCATCGAGGTATTTATGGATGACTTTAGTGTTTATGGCAATTCTTTTGATGGTTGTTTAAATAACCTTGAACTAATTCTTAAACGATGCATAGACACAAACCTTGTCCTTAATTGGGAGAAATGTCACTTTATGGTAAACCACGGCATAGTACTTGGTCACATTGTGTCCTCTCGAGGGCTCGAAGTGGACAAGTCAAAGATAGATTTAATAAGAAACTTACAATATCCCACTTCGGTGAGGGAGATCCGTTCTTTTCTTGGCCATGCAGGTTTCTATAGGCGGTTTATCAAGGATTTCTCCAAAATCTCCATGCCGATGTGCAAGTTATTACAAAAGGAGGTACCTTTCGACTTCAACAAGGAATGCAAGGATGCTTTTGACAAATTAAAGGATATGTTGACAAGTGCGCCAATTATCAAATCACCGGATTGGAATCTTCCATTTGAATTAATGTGTGATGCTAGTGATTATGCGGTTGGAGCCGTTTTGGGTCAAAGGGTGGACAAGTTGTCCCATGTTATCTATTATGCATCTAGGACCCTTAATGATGCACAAATCAATTATTCTACCACGGAAAAGGAGTTATTGGCTATAGTTTTTGCGTTGGAAAAATTTCGATCATACTTGGTGGGTACAAAGGTTATTGTGTATTCCGATCATGCCGCACTAAGACACTTAATAAAGAAGAAAGAAGCTAAGCCAAGATTAATTCGGTGGATCTTATTGTTACAAGAGTTCGACATAGAAATTCGTGATAAGAGGGGTGTGGAGAATACCGTTGCGGATCATCTTAGTAGACTTGTTATGTCTCAAGAGGAACTTCCATTACATGACCGCTTTCCGGACGAACAACTTTTCTCCATGGAAGAATCAACACCTTGGTATGCGGATATAGTGAATTATTTGGCGACAAGGAAAGTACCTAGTACAATGTCTAATTTCCAAAAGATGAAACTTAAGAAGGTCGCTAAGCAATATGTGTGGGATGAACCATACTTATGGAAATATGGCGTTGATCAAATAATGCGAAGGTGCGTGCCTAATTCCGAATTTCAATCCATTCTCTCCTTTTGCCACACTTTTGCATGTGGTGGCCACTTTGGTTCGAAACGTCTTGCTCTCAAAGTTCTCGAGAGTGGATTTTATTGGCCCACCTTGTTTGAAGATTCATATGTTTTTTGTAAATCGTGTGATAGATGTCAACGAACGGGCAATCTAGGTGCTCGAAATCAAATGCCACTCACACCAATTCTCACCGTTGAGATTTTTTGATGTGTGGGGTATTGATTTTATGGGCCCTTTTGTCAATTCGAATGGGAATTTTTATATACTTCTTGCCGTTGATTATGTTTCGAAATGGGTGGAAGCTAGAGCCACCAAGACTAATGACTCTCAAGTTGTTTGTGATTTTGTAAGGGAAAATATATTCAATAGGCATGGAACACCAAGAGTGGTGATAAGTGATGGAGGCTCACATTTCAAGAAGGCTTTCCACGCTCTCCTCAAGAAGTACAACATAACACACAAAATTGGTACGCCTTATCATCCACAAACTAGTGGACAAACGGAAATTTCAAATCGTGAGATAAAGTCCATTCTTGAGAAAACGGTGAATACCACGAGGAAAGATTGGAGCTTTAAGCTCAATGATGCACTTTGGGCGTATAGAACGGCGTATAAGACACCGATTGGTATGTCTCCATATAGGTTGGTTTATGGCAAGGCTTGTCATCTTCCGGTTGAACTTGAACATAAGGCTTATTGGGCAATAAAGAAATTCAACATGGAGTATGATGAAGAGGGGAAGCAAAGGAAGTTACAACTACATGAGTTAGAGGAGATACGCAATGATGCTTACGAGAGTGCCCGTATTTACAAGGAAAAGACCAAGCTTTTTCATGACAAGATGATTTCTCGTAAAAGTTTCATCGTGGGACAAAAAGTCCTTTTATATCATTCTCGCCTTAAACTATTTCCTGGAAAGTTAAGGTCCCGTTGGATTGGACCATATGTTGTTACTAATGTTTTTCCTCATGGTGCAGTTGAAATTACTAGTCTTCGAGACAATTCGGTTTCCAAAGTCAACGGCCATAGGTTGAAGCCATACTATGAGAACATTTCTTATGTGAATTTGGATGAACTTTCATTTGGAGATGCACTCCCTCTGGAGGAGTAATGTTCCGCAAGAGCTAAGTCGGGCCGTCGACTTTAAAACAAGCGCTTAATGGGAGGCAACCCATCGGTTTTGTATTTCTTATCTTTTACTTTTTGTTATTTCTTTTTCTTGTTTCTTATCATGTTAAAATTTCCCACCTTGACTTCACTAGGAGGATTCAATTACATTGAGGACAATGTAAGGTTTAAGTGTGGGGGAGTGGTTAAGCATGTTTTTAAAACGAAAATTACAAAAAAATTGAAAAAGTTTGAAAAAAAAAAAAAAAAAAAGTTTTACATAAAAATTCCAACTTTTAAAGATTTTAGAGTCACTAGCATACTTCTAGGTATGTTTACATAGAGATTTTGACCGACATAATTGAACTTGGAAATGTTAGAGAACTACATTCGGATTTCTTGTTTGTTTGAGTGTTAAATAATGGATTTAATCATGCTTGTGATGCGAATTTGGTGCGGGAGAAGTGCGTTATTAGAGTTGCTTGATCAATCATTAGTGGAGACTACCCGTATTCATATCATGAGAGGCACCGACCAAAAATCTTCCATCTACTAAAGAGCTTCTTTTGAGTGTGTGTCACCGGGGTAGAATGGTGAGCTACCCAACCTCCCACCAATAGAAGCACTACTCTTTGATCTCTTGAGTGCTAATTTTGTCAATCATGAGGGTGACGTCCATGGATGAAAGCTTCCTTCTTGTAGTTCGATTTGCAGTTAGCACCATTCTCTCTCTCGACAACAACGGATCCATAGAAACACATTCATCATCAACAAGGAGCGACATCAAAATCTACAAAGAAAGTTGGAAAAGTTTAAGGTTTACAAGCAACGGAACGAAAAAAAAAAAAAAGCAAATTTCAAATACAAGTAAAAGCAACATACAAATGAGCGGATTTTACATATAAGTTGAGGATTTACAATACAATGAGGTAATTTTATATCCAAGTATGAAGACTTATTCATGAAAGCGAAGAAAATTAAAAGGTGAGAATTTTTGAAGTTTATGATTTCAAGGCGATACAAGTTGTGAAGAATCAAGTGGTAAAATACTTCTCCCACGGCCATGGTTTATTTTTGTATTTAATTTCGCTTGTTTCAAAAAAAAAAAAAAAAAAAAAAAAAGAGAAAAAACAAGAGAAATATTTGTTTTGTTAATAAGCCGGAAAAGGAAAATCTATAAGGTAGTTTCAAGCGACAAGGATTTTAAGGTAAAAAGAGTTACAAATTGTTAAGGATTTATGAAATTCAAGGGTTATTCATCAATAGTTGAAACCGAAGACGAGGACCATGAAGATCAAGATAAGGAGCGAAAGACGTTTCTATTGGATGCCGTGAGAGTGGTGTTATCATAATTGGCGATCGGATGTGAAGGTGAGTAAGTAATCTCATCCTCAATATAAATGGTTGATTTCCTTTCTTAGAGATCGTCAGAAAAATGGTTTTTCAAAATATTAAAAGATGTGGGTTTTTCAAAATTTCGGAAGTTATCCTTCCCACCATTCAACGTGTTGCAGGAATTCTCTTTTCATTCCTACCTGCACACATGTGAGAACCATAAAAAAGCTGTCTTTTTGAGTGCAATTATCATAAAATCTTATTTGGTGAGGCAGAAGTCGAGGCGAAATGCTTATTGATCGTTTCTCAAACACGCGTTCTCTCATTATGGTGTGGTTATTTCTCACTCAACATTTAAGAATGAGATTATGTTCTTTAGTATTTCTAACTTCTTATTACTAGCATGCAGAAATTCTATGTCCTCATAACTCTTTGGATGCTTGTGACGCTTGAGCGCTTTGAAGTTGTGAGTTTTTAGTTTGATTTGCTCGAGGACTAGCAAAGTCTAAGTGTGGGGGAATTTGATAGGTGTAGAATACACCTAATTTACTATCTAGTAGTTTATGCTTTCTTTGCTATTTTTCTTGTAAATTATGTATTTTACGCTTGTTTTGAGTTTTATAGCTACTTCGGAATCGCACGGGAGAAAAGAAGAAGAAATCACTCAATTTGAGCCAAAAGGGCAAAAAGGTCATTTCACCAAGGAAGGAATACTATATGGAGCCCAGCCAAGGTTAAGGGTTACTCTCTATTGGAGGATTACTAAAGAAAGGACAGTTCAAGTTAAGGGGCTGCCAAACTGGGTAGCCCTTATCCAGAAACATATTGCTATTATCAGTAGATAAAAGGGTTGGGTTATGGATGTTGAAACCCAAACCCATTGACCCACGCCCGAATCCAGATCCAAACCCACTTCACCCAAATTATTACAACCCTATATTCATCTCAATCATTCAGTTCTGAAATTGAGAAATGGCTGCTGCAATATCACCTGAAGTTTCACTGCCGAGAGAGCAAATCGTGAGCCAGAGATCGAGAAAATTGATGAGACGAGTTCTCTCATTCACCTCATTCCACCCGAAAACAAAATTAGAAAAGCAGCAGCAGCTCTGCTATTTTGAGATCGAACTCAGATCGAGATAAAAAGCAAACAAAAGGGGATCTGAGATTCACAGAAATTGAAGATGGAAGAATCTGTTGAGAACCCGAGAGATCAAAGTGATAAGAGAGGAGATCGATGGGGGTTTTCTGAGCTGCCATTGCTATTGTTGGTCCGAGTGATTGAGAGAGAAGGAGTTGCAGTGTCTGCTTTGCTATTGATTTTGATGTGATTCGAGAACTGAGATCGATTGGAAGAAAGATGAACAACAGCTACTCGAGTAATTGGTAAAAGGGATATGATTGAGCTCGAGTCTGTGGTGAAGGTTGATGTCGAGATTGAGCTGATGAATTGAAGCAGATCAAGTCTGAGAAGAATGAAGATCGAGAAACTAGGGTTTCATGAGTATAATGGGTAATCTCAGATTTGAGATTGAACGAGTAATGAGAGTCTGATAAAGGCTTGGGAGAATGGGTTTGTGTGTATGCTACAGAGAAGGAGCTTGAATCTGTGTTTGAAGCAGAGAAGAAGAAATTGGGTCTTCTTGAGCAATTGATGGTGCTGGCAATGGAATGGTCATTGTGTAGCTGTTGTTACAGGGACTGAGTGGGTTGATAACTCAGTGCAGGGCCAACAGGGCAGCTGAGATTGGTGACAAGATGATGATGCAGGGAAATGAGTGTGTGGAAGGTGCTCCACTGAAGAGGTGTTATGAGCAATGCAGGATGGCATGACAGGTGTGTGTGTTGTTGGCCCGGGAGGATGCGAGATGGAAGTTGCGTTGAGGCAGCCATGTTCAAACGAACTCGAGAGAAAGGAGGAGATGGTCTTTGTGATGAGCTATTGGAGATTTAATGAAGCCACATATGATGAAGGGAAGGAGCTGTAATTTGTTTGCTTGGGTCTGTGAAGCACAGTGGAGGTGCTGATTGAGTCGCAGGAGCTACAACAGATGCACCAGTTGGAGTAGCTCAGTGGCTGCAATTGAAGCTGCAGTTTAGTGTGATGCAATGAGCTGATGCAGTGGAATCAAGAGAGAGTACAAAGCTGAGATGTGCAACCGGCGGGGAGAAACTTGTGGCATTGAAGCAATGGATTGGAGAAAACTGTGGCTCGAGTGAGATGTCAAGCTACAGAGTGTTTGCAATTGAGGGCCAACATGGCTCGGGCAGAGATGCTTGCCTGTGCAAGTCGTGCAATGGCCTAGGCCGGGAATTCGATTCCGCGAATCAACTCCAGAAATCGGCGATTCAACCCGATCCAGCTCAGTGACTCAGCTGATTAAGACCACTCAGTGACTGACTCATAGCTGACTCCCTCATCTGACTTGACCCGCTGACTAACAGTTGACTGACGGTTGACCCATTTGACCGTTAGTCCTAACGGAGGACTGACGGAATATTCCGTCGAATATTCTCTTGACGGAGAAATTTCCAGGCGGCCGGCGGTGACGTTTTCCGGCCAAATTCCGGCCACAATCCCGCTTTCGTGACGAGCAAAAATTCGAGAATTTTCTGTGGAATTCTCTCATGGGTGTGAAGATTTGGGCTAGGAATTGGATGGAGAATTGGACTCAAATTTGGAAAGAGAAGGTGGAAGAGTTGAGAAAAGCTTGGATTTGGAAATTGAATTACAAAAGGAAAAGGATTCTACTCCTTAGAAGATTTGGAGAATATTGAAGCCTATAAATAGAGAAGTTTTCTACAACTTCTACACACCTCTCTACACACACATCACTTGTGTTTTTGCTTGCTTTTCTAAGATTTTTCTTTTTAATTACTTGTGTGAATTTGAAAATTCTTCTTTTAATTATTATTATTTGTGTGAATTTCAAAAACATGAGTAGCTAATTTTCTTATTGATTGAGGATGAATTCCTAGTTCTTAACATGATTTGAGTTTTGTTTTCAAATTCTATCTTGAAGTTTTTCACATAATTATCGTTTGTTTTTACTAATAGGAGTGATCTTAAAGACATTCATGATTGATTGATCGATTGTTTGGAGTGCACGCTAAATTGATTTGTTAATTTGATCTAAAGCTAGTGAAAGTTAGGAGATAAGTAATCGTTTCTTGACTCTTTACATAAGTAGCAAACACGAGACCTTGCGGAGGGATTCCGTGGAGCAATTGTGTGTAGAAACAACGTTAGCAAGTGGACCTTGAGCTAAGAGTCTAACTACTAATATCAACCTAAGAAATTCACAAAACTTAATGCATGAGCCAAGTTACATCTAGGTTGAGCTAATTCTAGGTGGCTTGGTAAATAGAATCCAGTGTCGAGAACTTCCGTGTCCTAGGTGATACAAGGGATTTAGGGGTTTAGCACCGAGCTAGGCTTTACCTACGGTTGGTGATAATTTGTGACTAATAACAAGTAGAATAGAACATAACTTGATTCATTGTTTCGTAACGAAGAAGGATTCCTTGATCTTTCTTATTGCTTTCATCTTTCAACTTTCAACTTTCGATTTTAATTGCTTTGTTTATTTTTTTTTTTTTGCTTTTTACACCCCCTTTCGTGACAACTTTTACAACTAAGATCTCTTGCTCCTCGTGGGAACGAACTTGACTTCCATTATATTATTTTTAATTGAGTGGAAATATTGAATTAATTTGATTGCACCTACGACACGCATCATGTTATTGATAAATCGAGAGAACAACTTTCTTTTATTGCAGTATGTCATATTTTGTCAGAATGATGAAAAATGAAAAAAACAATTGTTTACCGACGTGCAACGCACGTGCACTTTACTTGTTCCATGTAATTGAAGAAGTAGCAGTTGAAGTAAGAGCTTGCTTTAGTTGTGCAGTTGTGAACTCCATGTGATAAAGCCCATCTCTAACGGGACCAGTGAGTAGAACCTTGTGGAGATCATGTCCTTTACATAAAATTTGTCATGATGAAATTCAAAGAAGCAGTTATTCTCTTTTTTAAAATGATGAATTGAAACTAGATTCTTAGTAATTGATGGCATATGTAGATCATTGGAAAAAGTAAATTTGCAGTTATCATGTTGAATAACAGAAAAGCCAATACGAGTAATGTGCAAACCTGAGCCATTGCCAACTATGACATGATAATTTCCTTGATATTCAGAATGTATATTCAGATTGGACAAATCATAAGTAATATGATGAGTAGATCATGAGTCAAGTACCCATCCAAAGCTATTGTTGAAGCAGAATTTCATTGTAGACAACAAAAGCTTCAGGTTCTGGACACCAAAAATTATCATAATCATCTCCATAATGTATAAAAGCGCTATTGTGATATTGAACCATGGAATTGTCGTTAGAAGCATATTTATATCTGCATTCAGAAGCAGAGTGACCTATTTTCCTGCAAATATGACACTCAATATAGTAGTTATATTTGACAAGAGAAGATGGTGGGAAAAAGTTGTTTGAACCACCAGATCTGTTGTTGCGACCACCATTATGAAACCTTCCACCACAGAAGCCGCCTCTAAAACCTCCACCTGATTGATTGCCACAAAATCCATGAGATTTATTGAATGTTCCTCTTGGAAAATAAGAGTTCCATTGAGGTTGATGCGGTGAACTGGATAATTGTTACTAATAAGCAGAAGGTGGAGTTGAATATCCAGAATATTTTGAATCAAATGAACGTGTTGGAGAAGGATATATTATGTGCTTTTTTAGTAGAAAAATTTGCAGAAGCGGTGGTGAGATCTAATTTCGACTCAGAAGATGTTAGGATTATTACTCAGAATATCTCAGAAGATGTTATCCAATTATCGAGTCGAAATTAGATCTTAGAAGATGTTATCCAGTTATCTTTCTTCAATTGTTGTGTAGTGATTGAAGTTTTGAAAGCATTGAATTCAGATGGTAATCCTTGTAGAATGTGGAAGACTAAATCCTCATCAGAAATTACTCAATCACTTTGTGCTAATTGATGAGAAATGGATCTGACTTTGTTGAAATACACCAACATAGAATCACTACTCTTCATCAGATAAATTAAATCAGTTTTTAGTTGCATTAATCTCGATTTGGTAGTAGCATTGTAGTTGTGTTCTAAACGAATCCAAATCTCATGAGAAAAGGTACAATCAATTACATGCGAGTGAGTTTCTTCAATATACGCAGAGAATAAATAGGAAAGAATAGCTTGATCTTGATTTACCTAGTAGTTGTAGATCGTATTCCACATAAATCCCGCTGGTAACAAATTTTTTCTAAGAAAATATCATTTTACATTTAGATAATTTGACCCCATTAGCAATACCAATTTCAATTTTACCGATCATATTTGCCCCCACAAGCCATAATATTTATGGAAAACCCAAACCTAATCTAACTATAATTCAAAATCAAGTAGGGTCTGTAGACCCCACTTACAGACCCCATTTTCCCCTCACTGCCTTCGTTGTTGTGTAAGAGTGATTAGTGACTCTTATGAAATCCTAGTTCAATATCATGAAGTTTCAAAGAATTTAAAATGACTTAAAAAAAATCTCCAACCATTAACAAGAGACATTAAGAGAATCCTAAAAAATCTCTTTGGACTAACACTAAATTTGGAAACTTTTCGAAAATCATTTGGAATTTCATTTGACTATCCCTCCTTTCTTACATTACTTCGGACTGGTGGGTGTTAGATTCAGCATTTCTCCTTATCTTACTTCCGCAGCTGATCATCTAGGATGTCTCCACTAGTGACTAAATATTTTACCACTACAACTACAATATTCACTCTCAAGAGAGTAATATTTTCCAACATCGGGAGAATAAAAAAGAATTCTTCCCGTCTGCAACCTGGGAAAGTCCGACTAGTCCGAGAAACTTTTGCGATACAAAATGTGTTGCTAATGAACAATGTATGCCGTTCTAAATGCTCAACTTCAATGCAAACCATTTAAGTCAAATCCAGCCTGCCTCTGCCTCTCCGTCTGAAGTTTCTACAACTTGTGTAATGGTACTAGATTTTACAGGATACCAGTAAGACACATTATTCGATTGGCGCATGCTTTGCCGTAGATTATCATGAAGACTCGCAAAGCATTTTACACCGTGTGAGGTCCTTCTGTCTTGCTAATATCATCCAAACGCCAAAAAATCGTGTAATTCCTCTACTTTGGTAATATAACTGTGTGGAAGCTGGCAAAGAAATATTCTCGGGAGGAAACTCAGTATCCGCTCGACCAAGGAGGAAATTAGTATAAGCAAAATACCATTTTTGTGCTCACATCCTGTGGTGAAACTAGACCTGCCTATCCGTCCTAGCTTGACCAGTTTTCACCCTGGCTTAAACCTATAATTTAAGCTTACTGTGTCAACCCAACTTAAAAAGGGTAATAAAAAAACAAAAAATTTGGGATTTAGGGGTGGCTTGAGCTAGGCTAAGTCATAACCTAGTTCCGCCCCCGCTCACATCTTAGAAGATGAGCTAATTTAGAATTTGGCGGATACTAACCAACACTATTTGGCCAAATACTATGTATTTGGACGCCAAAATTTTATAGCCGTTGTTTTTCTTTTACTAACAACTTTGAGTGGCATACATATGTAGTGATACAGAATTTGTTTGGCTTATCATGGTACTTGCTCTTAGAAAAAATATTGTGTGTTGGATTATTTTCCCACTTGAAAGGCTGTGTGTTGGATTGTTTTCCCACTTCATCTCATTTAAACGAAGCAGCATGGTGGAAATACTCTTGAGTTCGTTTTTCTGGTCTTTTGTTTTTTTAATCAGGCACGTTTGGCTTGGCCTTTTCAATAGATGGGCTGATAATCCCAATCCGGCCCGGCCCGGAACTTATAATTTACACCTTCAAATCCTTGCGACCAAAAGATTTATCGCATGTACTAACTTTGATTCGGTTAAGCCCTTTAACTTTTTGTCCTTGGGCTTTTAGTCATAAGGTTTCAGATTGGAGATGCCAATGAATATAGAACAGAATGCCAAGGTTCTCAACAAGCTCACTCTTTAGTCTTATCTGATTCCACTATACATGTAGAATTTAGGCACAGATTCAGTAAGTATGAGCAGATCAAGACTATGTAGAATTCAAAATTGACTGTCTCTGCGACTCTGTAACAATTACCATCATTGTTACCTACTATTACCATGGAGAATTTCTCCTACTTTGTCAGAAATACGGAAACATAGTGTCTGGCATGTTTACTCAATTGCAGTTGGTCACATAAATGCATATTAGAGCGTTTTATGTCAAGAAAGCCGTAAAAAATTCGTGTCACTTTCTAGTGCCGGAAAGTTAATAAGACACAATTCAATTATCCATGAACCGCTGTTACTTAGCAATGAGAAGCAAACACGATATCTTCATTCGAATTTCAGACAAGCAAACAAAGATGAATATCCAAAATAGATATGATATTGAACAGTTGTGCACCCATCATTAAATTCTCATACGTACGAATGAATATACGAAAGAATGAAAATCCAAGTGGGAATCCAGCGTTTTAGAATGTAATAATGAATTTCACGGAGAAGTTTCCCGTTGGATGTAATCACCTTAGGTTCTTCATTTCCAGCTTTCCTGTGGAGCAATATGGTCGGAGAACTGAATTTGTTGCTGTAACATTTTAAATCATAAGATAAGTTAGAATGCCAAATTATGAGTTGGTTCTCTCCCTCTCCATTTCTACCTCCCCAGAACATTACCTCCATTTTCGATAATAATTCTTTCGCCGTTGGTGCAGACACAACTATACCTCTGGCAGCTGGTTTGATGAAACCTTCTTTCACGCCATTGTCAAACAGCGCGAGAAGAGTATCATAGTATCCGTCAACATTTAGCAAACCAATCTATGTCAGAAACAAAACTCTATTATAGCTCAAACCCTCACTTAACAGTCAAAATTTCCTTCAAATTTTTTTCAAGAATAACACTGAGATAAGTTACCGGTTTGGTATGAATTCCCAATTGGTACCAAGTTATCATCTCCAATGTCTCTTCCATTGTTCCATATCCTCCTAAAATAAATTAAAATGTATGAAATTAGGAAAGAATTATGTCTTCATACTCGGCAAGACATCACTCGTACCTTTTATGAAACAAAAGAAGACAGAATTGCTTACCAGGCATAGCGATAAACGCGTCAGATTCTTTAGCCATTATTGCTTTACGTTCATGCATGTCCGGAACTACTCTTACTTCACCTACAGTTGGTCCAGATATCTGCAAACATAAATTGGTTATAGAACAAGGATACTTTAAGAAACAAGTTCTTTGAACCAAATAGATTCACTAATGAACCTGCTAACTTTAAGAGAATAAGCGCATAATATAGGCATCAAATCAATTGTTTTTCATGACATCTACAACTAACAGATTCAAATTACACCAGTTGGTCATATTCCGGCTAGATCATAGAAATCTTGTTATAACCAATGATTCTTTCGCTTTTATAAGAAAAACAAGTCTATCAATGCTAATAGAAAAGGGAGAAAAGCTAGAGAAAATGCAAGATAGTTTAAGAGAACAAATACCTCAAGAGGCATAAGAGCTTTTGGAATAACCCTGGAAATTATGAGAAAAATTATCACAAAACAAAACATCCGTAGCTTGATTTAATGAAATAGATAGCAAGAAAACAAAATCAACAGTCGAAAATTCCAGGATTAATTTACCCAAGAACATGACAACCTCCTTCAAAAACCTTTCTAGATATCAAACCCATTAATCCAACACTTCCACCACCATATACCAAATTTATCTTCCTCTCAACCTGACATCAAAAACATCCACCGAATAAGAATCAAAACCCATACACCTTAACCCATTGAACAATCCAAAATTCAAGCAATAACCAACCAAATGCAAATATCATGTAATAATCCTTAATTTGCAGAAACATTCGAAGGAACTAAGTTAAAGTAGGACAACCCAACTCATACACATGTTCATATCTCAAACATCTTATATTCAATTCGCTATACAAATAAAAGAGTTTGATAAATCAAAAATAGGAAATACCCATTATCTAAAATCAATCCCAATGAAAAGGGGTTTGACTATGGGAATCAGAGAATCCAATCAACAAGAAGAATAAGCAAACATATACCATTTGAGCACCCAAGTTAACAGCAGCATCACTAAAAACCTGTCTGTTGCCAGGATTACTTCCACAGAAGACACAAATTGTCTTAAACTTATTACTCTCAATCCCAATACCATCCTCCATTGCTAAAGAATCAGAAAACAGAGGAAATAGAATCTTTGGGGTCTTCTAAACAAATATAAGAATAGAGAATAATTTTGTTTCAAAAAAAAATTTTGGGTTTTTATGGTGTTGAGTCCAGAAAAGGAAGTAGCCCACCAAATTCCTTGAAAATCTCTCTTTCCTTTTTCTACTAATTTTTAATCAACATCATACCTTCTCTCTGTCGGCTTTATAAAAAGAAAAAAAAAAATCTCTTGAGAAGAAGATAATGAAAAAGAGAACCAAAACAGGGATTTTATTAGGTGAGTATATAATTGGAACCGGGTTTAGTTTAGCAGAGAATTCGGGTCCACTTGACTAATAATATAAATGGGTTAATCTTGTATACTATTTTTGAGCCTTTAGATTCTGAATCCAGTACTAAGATTCTTCTTACAAGTCCTTCCTTTGACAGCCTTTGCACACAGAGAGCTCTTATTAGTGGAAGAAGAAACCTTGGGTCCGCCTCCAACTAGTACTGTTTGTTGGAGCAAGTTCCTCAACGTGTTTAATTTAACGTGCCAAGCTGGCCGAGTATTTATGTAAAGAAAATATACTTGCATATTTTTATTATTCTGTAATTTATTTTAATTATTTCGCAAGTAAGTTATTTTTATTTATTAACAATATTCTAGAAATATATAATTAATTATGTAGGGATTTTATTAGTTTAGAAAATATCTCTTATTTTAGGCAATAAATATTTTGATAGTTTGGGAAATAATTAATTGTTTGGTTTGTAGCAGTTATCTATATAAGGAGCTCTATATTTTAGTATTAGACAGTCTTGGATGAATTAAAAAGTAGTGTTTTCCTCTAAACTGGTATCTCAGAAACATGAGTTTTGGATATTAGTTCTATTTAACGCTTTAGGGCCTACCTCAGGGCCTGTTTTGTAATCCAAAGACAAACTGAAACGCAATTTGACAATAATTCTGCACCCACCTTGGGAAACTCTGATATAACAAAAAAGAAATTTTGTTCTCCATTATTAACAAAAAATAAATTTTTCTTCATGTAATTATGAATGTACACAATAAATCATCTTTTCTAGTTAGGCAGTAGCACTATAGAAATTGTTGCTTAAGTTCATCAAAACTATAATAATGCAAATTCTCCAATGTGGTGGGGGGAGAAAACAAAATCCCCGCCTAACATTGCATTCCTAATTTTGGTTTATATGGCATAAGTCACTTCCTACACTCACCAACCATGGAGTTTGAGTTTATTATAGCAGCAAGTGAAGCCAAAGGGATTAGGTGGCCGTGGCCTCCACGAGAAAATACACAAAAGCAAGAAGAATAAAAAACAGAAAACAAAAATAATAATCATAAAATTAATTTAAAAAATAGGTAAAAGACAATTAGAAGCTGTTTTTAGCTAGATATGGACAAGTAAGACTATTATTTGTGATAAACTTGTTTATTGTGAAAATGGACTGATGATAATAATACATAGATGGGGTTTTATTAATGATTAGAGCGTGGTGATTCAACAAATACTAGTTTATTCATTTTGAAATCATCACTGGAGTCTAGTAATTATGAATTAGTCAAAGCTTATTGTTGCATGCCATGGACTCTCTTCTGATTTTTGAGATTCTTATTGGATGGTGGATACCATTTTTGATCATAATTATCATGCCACTACGGCACTAGCACTACCTAAACTTTGCCACTAAAATGTCAATCTTCCAAAATCCTTTTTCTTTTTCTTTTTTTTTTCCTGGCAATTCTTCCAGAATCTTTAATACCTTTGTTTTCTGTTCCGTCCACTTCATGTGAACTGAGAGAGATGTTAATGATAAACTTCTAATTCTGGTGATATAAAGATGTCAGGGGGCAGTACTACAGCGCTTTTCCTAGCTAAAGATGAACCCAAAAGTTCAAAAACTCGTCTTTTTTTTTTTTTTTCACTAGTAAGTGTGCGATGCACATGCTTGAATTGGATTCTTTTAACAACATCAAATTTGATAATAATGAAGAAAAAAAAATCTTAAAAAAAATAAATTAATATCCTTGTTTGTACTCATTACGTAGATAATTTAAAGAGCTTTCCAAATATATTAATTTTGCAAAAATCCGATGTGCATTTTTAAAGATATCTAAGTTTTAATTTTTTTTTTATCTATTTTTAAAACAATGGCATTCCTGTAAATATACAAATATTAACTAAAAGCTTAGTTAATGGGGGTATTATTGTCAGGTAAAAAGGCTTCACCAAACAATTACCTCTTTTCTTTATATTACTAGTACTCCATCCGTCTCTAAAAGATAGGCAAGTTTGGTTTTCACAAAAATTAAGAAAACCAATCATTATAGCCACTTTTTCATGTTTTTTCCTAATCTATCTTTGGTTCCCACTCATTTGTTATAGGAGAGATAGGAGAGAGAAGTGGTCCCCCTTTAATATCAAGAGAAAAGGGAGAGAGAGAAGTGATCCCTCTATGTGTATACTAGTAAAATCATAACATTTGACTTTCTACATATGGAAACAAGCCTATTTTTTTGACATACGTAAATAAGGAAACTTTCCTATCTTTTAGAGACGGAGGGAGTATAAGATAAGATGGTGACACACATATGAATTCTTTCTTTTCTTTTCTTTTCTTTAAATTATTATTATTATATTATTGGATAACGATTATTACATGAAACTAGTTGGAAGCCTAACAAGCTAAGCTCCAACGACATACTACCAACAGTTGTCGTGCTAACCTGCCAGCGAGCCTCATGGGTAACCTAGCCAAGGAAGCCGAAGCGGATGGGGCTGAGATTGTGTCACAAGGGGGCAAGCTAACACTACCTTTCATGTTAATTTCTTTTGTTTTGTTTTGTTTTTCTTTTATTTTGATTGACAAAAAGTTTTGTACCGATGAGTTTCCAATTTATCACTAGTAGCATCACCCATTGAACATCGGCTTCCCATCCGATTTTCTAGTTCTAATGACAAAAAAAAAAAAAAACTTCCTCAATAAATCAGGACATGTTTGCACTTTTTTTTTCTTTTCTTTGATCAGTATATGTAATTGCACATATTCTTCACATATATACATGTGTGTCTCCGTGACAATTTACGGATCACATTGCAGATTTTTCACGGTACAAATTGTATTACCACATAAGCTTTTGAGCTATATGGAACAGACGAAATATATCTGACAAGACGTGAGGAAATTAGTGGTTGGCAAACAAATTTTAGGCCATGAGACGGCTAATAATTTCGAGCATTCGGGAGTAACAATAACGTCAGTAGTTAGTAGCGCCGTCGCTTTTCATCTAAGGGCATGCAGCTTGCTACATATTCTTGTTGTTTCTATGAAAAGAAGTAATATCACTACATATTCTTGTTGTTTCTTCTCATTCTTCCTCTTTCAGTTTTTCAATCCAGAAACGAACTGTTTTAAACTTTTAATCGTTACAGTAACAAATTTTGCATCATCGGGCCCATATTAATTGATTTTGAGTCAGATTTGATCAATGAGATTCTCCATTTCATCTCATTATGTGTACTGTGTGATCAAGTAATACGTTAGAAAACCCGACAGTCTTGTTACATGATGATGATTATACAGGACATTACATTATACTCATGAAAAACTCAACTAATAAAATTAGCCTGATACGAGACACATGATATTCCTTGGTCTGTACGATAAAACAGAAAGAAACAATGGGTTTCCCTTGGCATTTTGGCACGGTGTTACGGCCAGTAACCATTTCAAACTACTGCATACATTTTTCTGACGGGAACCCATTCACATGCAACACTGTGCATGGTTCTTAGCAACTTGTTATTTTGGATAGGATTTCATCTCGATAAAGTCATAAAGACAATCCTATAAATAGGACTGCTGGTATATGACATACGTACCCTGTTGTGTTGTATATGTTGATTGTAACGAGTCCTATTCCACCAAATTAAAGCTGCTTTCAGAACTCAGACCGTACATGTTATTAAGTTATAGTCCCCTACCCCTGATCAACCACGTTGCGTCTGTAGAACAGTACGTAGCTCCATAATGGGATATCTGGATTTCACGTACGGAGATAATCATATGTTGCATTGTATATTAATAGTTATCTATATAAATGAAGCTTCTTCTTATCCTTCAATTTTTGAGATATTTTTCGCAGCTACAGCTACAGCTACAGCTACTGTTAGAATGCAATAAGTACCTTAGATTAGGGAGGGATGATGATTTGAGTCAAAAGTTTTGGAGAAGATGATATGTTTTAGCTTTTTAGTTTCAAGCAGAGAATAGTTCCGGTATCACCCCCACAATATAACATTAACAAAATTAAGAAAGAGATAGGAAGAAGAAATATATGTCCACAAGATATATAATGGTTGATGGCGCCCATGCATTAGAGTACGTAGGACCCTAAAATTGAATGAATGTGATGTCTTTGTTGCTTGCTTTTCTTGTCAATGCAGTAATAAACATATGGTATATTTTGACTTTGGGCACGACAAAGTGACCACAGTTGCTTTTGGGTCACCCTAAAATTTTAATTAGAGTTTGGGTCATGAGACCGGCGTTGACAGTTACCAAAGTCAGTTAAACACGGAAATCACCAAAACAAATTAAAAGTTTGATTTATTTACTAACCAAGCCATCAAACGTGCTGTTAGACAGGTGTGTGGCTAAAAGAAATGAGTAAAAGAAAGGGATATTTTCACTTCCTGAAGCCACAACTGTTACATTATCTTTGTTCTTCCTGAGATTCAAAACAAATCCCATCAAAACCCCATCAATGTTGCTGTCAAACCATTACTACTGCTTGTACTGCTCTAGCCATATCTTCTCGATGCAAAATCTCATACAAAACCCAATCTGAATACGAGTTTAGAAATCCCAAATCTATTGATGTTGTTGTTGAAGAAGTCTTCAAATCCATTGCCCGCAATTGAATTAAAGCACCAGCAAATCCCTAAAATCTTCAACTATAGATGTTTTTCATCACCTGTTCACTGCTTCATTCAAATTTACCCATGAACTATATATCTGCACCACCACTGACATCTGATTTACAACAACAACATCAAGTTTAATTCTTCCCCGATCTGTTTTCTTGATGAAATTCAAGCCATGAATCGACCCCAAAATCATTGCCAGCGACATTTATTATCTATCAACATCGATTCCAAACACCACCACCTTAAATCATCACCAAGTAAAAACAGCACCCAATCGATTTTCATCTTCAAATTACATCTCTTCAAACAAAATTCAAACCAAATCCTAATTGTTCACAGCAAGAGAGTATTCTTCTCTGAATCCTCAATTCATTTCCCATTGTGTTGTTTCCTGGATCAATCAGCAAACCCAAAATCTGAATCAATTGTTTCTCGTTGTTCATCACCATCATCTCTGCTCAATTACACTGATCGAATCCAATCGAATCAATCCCGGCAACGGCGCAAGAGCAGAAAACTCACACACGAGAATGGGAAAAAAATGAATTCTTCTCAATTTAGATTTTAGGGTTATTAAAGATGGATTTTATTACACGTGCCAGTCACATGCGCATTTTCCGTAGTTAACAGTGTTAACTAAATTCAATTTAATTAATAATATAAATTTATTTTAGTAACGGTCATGACGGTCAACGATAGTCGGTGACCCAAACTCTAATTAAAACTTTGGGGTGACCCAAACGCAACTCTGGTCACTTTGTTGTGACCCAAAGTCAAAATATCCCTAAACATATTTGTTTTCTTGCTTTCTTTTCCTAAAACTTGGGTTATAAATATCTTGGATATTCAGTGATTGAAATCTTGTGAAACTAGAAAATAGACAAAAGTAGAGACGAAGAAGGAGAGAAATTCTTATTCATGTGTACAATAGACAAACATTGGGGCCTCTATTTATAAGGCTAGATACAAGGGCATCCCAGTAATAAACGAGATTTGCCTTAGATATTCTTTACATAATTACACGTTTATAACACTCCCCTACCTAATGACATTATGTCTAAGCTAATTGCCTCATTAAAACCTTGTCGGGAAACCCCAAAGGGACAAAACCCATTGAAGGGAAAAAAGTACAATTGAGAAAACTTAGAAAAGATTTGGACACGCAAATGTTGCCTCATTAAAACCTTGACAAGGAAAACCCAATGGGAAAAACCTTGATGAAGGAAAAAGAGTACAACGTAAGAGTCCAGTAAAATACCTTCTAATTTGATATTCCCCCTTATAAGTACTTCAGTTAAATCTTGGAGTCCAGCCAATTTCGATAAACGAATTTCGTGAATGCTGGAGATAGCAGCGCTTTCGACAGTTGATGAAGTCTTCTTTTGTGTTGGTGTTCTAATGGTAGTGTTCTCGAGTCTTCACGCTTCTTTACATAAACTGAGGACTTGCTTCTTGAATTACTAGCTTCTCGAAGATAATTTGCAGAAGTAGTTGATGTAATTTCTTCAACAAAGTGCCAAGATATGAATACCTTATCATATGTGAACAAAAATTGTATTTGTGAGAAGGAAATCCAAATTATTAGGAGATGATTAAGTTGATTTGGTTTAATCAAATGTGGGCATCCACTAAACAACCAAAATTGATACAACTCCCCCTTGGATGACCATCATGTTGAATTAAATTTCCTCACTAAAACCTTTCCAGTAAAAACCCAATGGGAAAAAAATATATGGACGAAGGAAAAAGAGCACAAATATCACATTTTGAAAGAAAATTAAACGTCAACAAGATGTTGCCTCGTGAAAACCTTATCAGAAAAACCACATGGGACAAAACCTGAAGCGAAGGGAAAAGAATACAACTTTTGGCGTGAATATGGATGGTAATTAACTCAACTATATGAGTGTTTATACAAACAAGCACCAAAATCATAACTATGGTCTTCTTTTTTTTTTGATTGATTGAAAGAGAGATTTAATTATAGAAAAGAATGTACAAGCAAAGCTACTGGGGTAGCAAATCTTAAAGAAGAAAGAAAAACGGAAAATTACATAAAAAGAGTGTCCCAGTTTTGGACAGAAAAAGAAAAGTTCAAATGAGCTTGAAAACCAAAAGCCGATGCCCAGGCGATTACCAAAGACTTAGCCTCATTACCCAAATCTATGTCTGTCCTGAAAGTATGTTCTTCTTGAAAGGTTTTAGCATTTATTTCTTTCCACAGAACCCAAACAACTGCGGCTGGAATGATAGGCCAATAATGGTTACGTGTTTCTGAAAAATGATTAATGTCCCAACAGTGAGCAAGATCGTAAAGAGTTTTTGGAAAAGACCATGCCCAATTTGTCGGACTAAGTAGTGACCAGATCCTATGAGCCACTCTGCAGTGTAAAAAAAAATGAACTGCAGTCTCCCCGGTATCTCCACATAGGGTACAACTATCTTCATGAATGATGCCTTTTCTAACCAAAACATATATAGTATTTAACCTGCCATGCACTGCACACCAGATTAGGAAGTTAACTTTTGGTGGAATGTTTGTCTTCCAAATAAACTGATGTGGGAAGTAATTATCTAGTCCAGCCGTAGAATTCAGATTTGCATAGAGCGACTTGACACTGAAAACACCTTTCGAGTTCAGTGACCATCGTCTTGTGTCTGGTAAACTATCCAGGGTTGGAGGAGAATCTCCTATAACTTGTAGCATGCAATCTAATTGGTTTGCCTATGAATCTGTAAGTCTTCTTTTAAAAGTAAAACCCCAACTTCCATCGACTGTAATATCTGCAGATAGAGTTGTGAGCTTACCTCTGTCCATCTTATAAATGTCAGGAAAGGAGATAAAGAGAGCTGCAGGGCCAATTCACCTATCGTTCCAGAAAGATATTGTAGAGCCAGAGTGTACCATAATGTTGCAATTGTTGTTGATAAGATCATTAGTTTCCGCGATGGCTTTCCAGCATGAAATGCCATAAGGAGAAGACACTTTACGCGGTATCCAGTTAGAGTAAACACTTCCATGCTTCTCAGAGATAATTTTGTACCAAAAATGATTCTTTTCAATTCCAAATCTCCAACACCATTTGGAAAGTAAGGTTAAATTCATTAACTTTAAGTCTAGAACACCCAAACCTCCCTTTTCTTTTGCAGAAAAAATAAGTGAATAATTAATCAAGTGAGAGCTCTTATCACCTTCCTTCCGTCCTCAAAGAAATTTCCTTATTTTATTTTCCAGTTGTGCAATGATTGAAACTGGGGCTTTAAACAAAGAAAAATAATAAAGTGGTAATACTGTTAGGATGTGTTTTATAAGAGTTACCTTTCCACCTTTAGATAGGGAGATTTGGTTCAAAAAAGATAACCTTGAGTCAAACTTAACCAAAACCGGATCCCATAAAGCTTTCCAATTAGATTTTGCACCCAAAGGAAAACCTAGATAGATAAAAGGAATTGAATCGGTAGAACAACCCAACTCCATGGCCTAATTTTCTAAATCTGGAATGCAACCAATTTGGATTAACCTTGTCTTTGTAGTGTTGATTTTTAACCCTGCGATGAACTCAAAACATCAAAGAGCCGAAAATAAATTTTGAAGCTCCACTTTGATGTTGTCTAAGAAAAATATAGTATCATCCGTGTAATGAAGATGATTAACTATAATACCATTCTGCGTACACGAAAACCCACTAAATAACTTCAGGTTTGCAACTCTATCCAAATATCTTGAAAACCCTTCCATTGCAATGTTAAAAACCAAATGAGAGATGGGATCTCCATGCCGAACTCCCTTTGAACTTTTGAAGTACCCAAAAGATGAGCCATTGATTAAGACTGAAAAGGAAGCAGTTGAGTAACAAAATCTTACCCAGTTGCACCATTTTGAGCTAAAACCCATTTTCTTCAACACCATTTCCAAATAGCTCCAAATGATTCTATCGAAAGCCTTTTCTAAGTTAACTTTGCAAATAATACCATGTGCACCAGAACACAACCTTGAGTCAACTAACTCGTTAGCTATCAAAGTACCATCAATGATTTGCCTACCTTCCACATAAGCACACTGAACAGGTGAGATAGTTTTGTTCATAACTAGCTTTAGTCTAGAAGATAGGACCTTTGAGATAATCTTGTAAACAAGCAAATAGGCCTGCAGTCCTTCACCTTTTTGATACAATCTTTCTTTGGTACTAAAGCAATGAAAGTTGAATTGTGTCTAGAATCAATCATACCTGTATTACAAAATTCTTTGATAGTTTCCATAATGTCTTCTTTGAGAAATCTCCAGCAACTGTAGAAGAAAAGTAAAGGGTATCCATCAGGCCCAGGGGCCTTATCATGACCAATATCTTGATAGCTTTAAAGACTTCATCCTCATATATCAGTGCATCTAAAAAAAAAGACTCAGTTGAAGATATTTGATCAAATTGAATATTATCTAAACTAGGTCTCATAATATGTTCCTCAGTGAATAGATCTTTGTAAAATTGGATGATGTGACCCTGTAGCTTTGATCTGTCCTCCGTCAAAACCCCATCGATATAAAACTGTCGAATCATGTTATATCTTCTTCTGGTTGTAGCAGTTCTCATAAAGTGTGAAGTGTTTCTATCTCCCTCCTTTAGCCATTTGTTTTTTGACTTAATCTTCCACGAAATCTCCTCTATCAGTGTAACTTTTTCAAATTCAGCCATATGTTGTATCTTTTCTGCAAGTTTTTCTTCCTTCAGATTATTGATCTCCGCTTCATTATCCAGAGATTGAATCTCTTCCAGGATGTGTTGTAACTTGACTGTAGTGCGACCAAACGTTTCCCGGTTCCATACTTTCGTTTTTCTTTGAGGGCGTTTAACTTGTGCCATAAGACGCAGCTGTGAGTACCTTCAAAAGAAAACGATTTCCACATTCCTCAATCATTTCTAAAAATCCATTCTCCAAGAACCACATTGTCTCAAACCTAAATGGACTAGGGCCCCAAGATGGATCTGAAATATCAAGGAGAATGGGAATATGATCTGAAGTTGGTATAGATTTGGTTAGTTGGGTAACAAAAGGGTAGTGAAGCTGAAAAGAATGAGAGATGAGAAATCTATCAAGTCTGCACATGATAGGGTTGTATTGACCATTGGTCCAGGAAAATCTTGCTCCTTTGAGAGGAAGATCGATAAGTTCATGCTGGGATACAAATTCGATAAAATCTTGCATACTCTTGGTAATTCTGTTGCATACCTTTTTCTCTTCACACTTTAGGATGGAATTGAAATCCCCACCAACACACTAGGGATAATTCCAATAACTACAAACATTATCTAATTCCTCCCAGAACTCAGGTCTTTCAAAAGGCTTATTTGGCCCACAAACATTTGAGAGGGTCCATTGGAAGTTATCAGATTTGTTTGTGCAAACAATGGAAAGAGTATAAGTTCCCACCAGAGAATCGGTTACCTCAATCAAATTTTTATCCCATAGGAGAATCATACCTACAGAACTTCCCATTGATTGTTGGAAAGTCCAACAAAAGTTGTTCTTTCCACAAATTTGACTTATATCCCAATCACTACATTGAAACATTTTTGTCTCTTGCAGTAAGATGATAGAAGCATTATTGAGCTGAATCATTTTCTTTACGATTGCTCTTCTGGCTGAAGAGCAAAGACCCCTTACATTCCAGGACATAATCTGTAAACTCATTTTAAAACAATAGAGCCAAAATATCTTTTACTTCTTCCTGAGGTTGAGTTACTGCTAAAATCATCAAGAGAGATTCCCAGACTTTTGTATTCAGTTCTGAGCTTCTTTGGCACAATACCTGAATTATTAGAATCATCAGAAAATGCTTCAATAGAGCTGATATTTTCAGATAATGGCTCAAAACCTGGAGGGTATATTGGGTCTTCTTCTAAATATACCATGAAAGTTCTCTCCAACTCTAACACAGGTGCAGCTTTTTGTTTTGGTTCCCTTAAAACTACTTGTGGACAGTTATCAATTTAAACAATTGTTCGAACTCCAAAATCTTTAACAATTATAGGGTTTTTGATGAAGTCCTGAGTTTTTAGAATAGGCCCGTCTACAGTCACCTTAGACAACAAAAATTTCTTCAAATGATTTGGCATTTCTTCAAAAGAAGGACACAACTTCATTCCCATATGAAAGAGTCTGTTTACTTCCTGTGTAACCAAGTTTGGTACTGTGAGAAGTGGAGTATTGGGAAAGGTATATGGAAGTATGATTTTTGGTTTGATAGTGTGGTATGGTGGATGATTAATGATGGGTATTGTGGGATTATGGGAGTTGTGATGGTAGGAATAATTGTGGTTTGTATTGGGATAGTTACGAAAGGATGAATTGGTTTAGGTATAGGGTCGATAAACTTATAGAGTTTCACTGGGAAAGTTCTTCTTATCAAACTTGGTGAAATAACTCGAGCTGTGTTTTCCTCTATATCAATTAGAGTCATCTTGAAAGAAGGATTAGTGATATCAGCCGGATCAATATCCATATCAATATTGTCTACACTGGGATTAATCACGACATGAGGCTCAGACAAAGTTAGAGTTTCCAACTTTTTCCATATCTGCTTGGGCTTTGAACTTCTGGGTTTTCTTTTCCTGGATTTTCGTTTCTTTTTACCTTTTGGAACTGACCCATAGTGAGATGGTTTACGAGTAACTGAGCTGTAAACTTTCCTTGTTGAGGAAGTCTTCAAAATATCCGTAGAATCAGCCATAAAATTATCTTCATTAATTGGGTCTATTGACTGGCAAGATTTCGGTGAAGATTTCCTTTTTTTCCCGAGTGGTAGATCCTAAGAAACATGGACTTGAACTCTTGACTGCGTAGAGAATTTGAAATTTAAATTTTCTGGTGCCGTAGAGTTTGTAATCCGGTGCTTTGAAGGTGAAGCTTCAGCTATGAAAATTTGTGTCGTGTAATTCCCACAATCAGTGTTTAAGATTATTGATCTAGTAATGGCATTAATTCCTTTTGGATTACGAATCTTCAGTCGAATAGCACTTAACTCCTCCAGCCTAAGAGTACTTGGATTGATTAGCAGAACCTCACCACAAACATTTCCTAGTTTGTGAATAACCTCAGTAGACCAGAACTGAAAAGGCACTCCATATAGGTCTAAAAAGAAATCAGTTTCCTTTGAAATTGGTGATTTCCAAAAGTTTTGATCCCATATGGATATGGAGTATTCAACTCTATCATGGGTGAAGAGAAAATGTAGATTAGATTTAGATAATTACTTATCCACATGGAAAATTACCTGATAAGAGTTAAACGGATATAGAAGAACATGATTTGTACTGGCCAAAAACTCACTCAAAGCTTTTCCAATGAGTTTCCAGTTGTTCATCGAGGATGGTGAAGAAACAACGAATCATGCCAATGACCAAGGACATTGTGTTGATTGGTGAGTTTAATTTTTCATTTCTGATGAGTTCTAGGGATTAGAGATTGTAGGGGATACAAAAGAATCATAGATGAGTGGTGAGGTAGGAATGGATTTGGTAGTATAGACTGATGGAATAGATATGCTGAGAAATGTTGGGTGTGTATTTTATTTTAGAGCTTGAGCATAAGTTCCGGAAGAAACAGGAATTGGATTTATATTTGGTCTTGGTTTTCCAATTGAACAAGAGAAGAGAATCAGATCTTCTAAAGCATTAGCCATGGAAAACCATCCAGTGAAGAACTCTCCAGATGGAATGTAGAAAGAGATAAGATCTGCCTTTGGATTTGGTTTGGAAAGAAGAACATGAAGGAAAAACCCATTTTGATTGGATTGTTTGTTTACTAAGAACCAGGATCGGTTTTCTTCATATTTCCAAATCCTTCTTCCAACATCTCCGTTTTTCCAACTTCAACTAAGATGGAATGTAGGTGTTTGGAAAGGGTGAATGAAAAAGATCCTTTGGTAGATCCAGAGGAATAAAACTCAGTTAACAAGATTGGTGAAAATGGAATTCGATTGCTACAAGAAATCCTAAAGAAAATTCGATCTACTTTAATGGATTTAGTTTCAGAGGACATGATGCAAATAACCTAATGATAAAAATCTAATGAAAACTAATGCTACAGAATGTAAAGGTTTCTACAGGATCTAAAAACTACGATGAAGCATGTGGAAATGGAGAATGAATGAAGCGGAGGCACACAATAATATAATCAATCTTATGCTATAACTATGGTCTATATTATACACAAGTTTTAAGCAAGCATAATATTTTAACTGCAGATTTGAGAAAAATTGTATTTATGCTGCTAAAGCATGGATTTTTTTTTTTTTTAAGGACTCCTCAAAAGACCTATAACGTTGAAGTCATCAACAAATTAATCCGTATTTTTGGTTTTGTACCAAATTTCTTAAAACACATAAAGGATTGTTAAACCTGACATAGTCGAGCCAAGTGGCTGCGTGAATGTAATTTGAATCCTCCAAGGATCACAAATACGAAAATGTTCTCGGACCATATAGAAGTCCTTCAAGGACTACAATGCCAATTATATAAGGAGAGCAATTATTGAACCAATCCTGGGGTCTAATAAAAATAAAACCCTCAAATCGTTTTTACAACAAATACATTTCTCGTATAAGACGCAATATAACTACAATAGCCTGTAATTAATAGGCTTGGCCTTTTTAAGGTGTTAAGTTTTGGTTCCTAAATTGCGTCAGTCGAGAAATTAATCCAACATAATTCAGATTATATGTCAACCAATCACATATGTCGATATTCCTCTGCAAAGGGGTCCAAACCCACCATCATTTATTATACTAGCTACTTTAAATGAATATTCGATAATCATTTTTGTTTACCACGATCCCACACAATTCTCAAGTATATGCATATTTTGAAAAATTCAAAATTACTGGTACTAGCGCCTACAGGTGTTATGATCGCATCATCATCAAGGGATGAGATATTAATTTGGAGAATGTAAATGGTATTTTGGTACACTCAATTGGAGCACTAGCACTACCAGTAGCCTCTCATGGAACGCTACTTATTTTACGAGATGTGACTTGATTTTCCTCTTAAAGAGACAAACGCTTATATAAAAGTAAATGAGACATTTTACGCCTAGTTAATAGCAGCCTTTTTCGATTTGGTCATCATGGGAGAGAAACTGATATGACATTGAAGTTAATTAACACCAACTTTTGTTGTTTTTGTAAAGTCTCCCCCTGATTATGGCGAAAATATTTCATCTCATAAAACGAAAACAAGTTTCGTAAAGTATTATCCGATTAATTCGAAACATATACTTATTATGAAATATGTCTTTCGACATAAAAATATAGTCTTAATAGACTATATTTACCATCAACCATAGATTTCATTGGTTACAGCCAAAATATGCAAATAAAATCTCCAATAAATTTGTGAACGGTGAGATAATCATTTAAAAAGTATGGACACTTTCTTTACCAAAAGAAAATTAAATCAAGATCAATATAGTCACTACAAGGACTAATGTTGTTGGCGAACAAGCCGGGTGCGCACCCATTGATCTTTAGTGTCCGACCGTAATCCAATATATGTGGAACAAATCCATATTTTGGAGATTATTACCGAGAAAAATTAATAAAACTTAAAATCGCTCAATATCTTTAAAGAATGCAGCAAATTCTCATTTATCGGTATTTAACGATTAGCATATACCATAATAACGATATTTGATCATTTAGGGATCGATATAGATAAAATAAATTCTGACTGAATTATATGTTTCTTTTAAGAATATAAAGAAATCATATCGTTATTTTTCTATGAAGAGATAAAATCCACTCTTTTTAGTTGAGAATGGTTTCATGTAAAGGAAAATAGAAACCAATGGTTTACTATTAGATAAAACCATACATATTTGATCGTAAAAATTTGTTTGAAACGACCAATGTTCCAGAATAGGAAAAATTATTGGCAAAATTTTAGAAAATATTCCAATCTATTTTCTCTTATCTTATAGAAACCAGTGAGAAAATTCACAGAAATTGGTTTTTATGATTTATCAAACTCGTATCGACAAAATAAAAATATTGTCGTTTTAGTTATCACTTAGGAAACCTACTTTGAGATTGACGGGTGGTTTCTTGTATAAAAATAAAATAAAATATAAACCATATGTAAATCACATGATCATTGTCTAAAAGACAAAGATACCAAACTTAATTGGCCGTAGGTTTTTCAACCATGCATGTGATTAGTTACCGTGAAGGTAATCAAGTCCGCAGGTATGCGATAACACCAATCTAGTGATTATAGTTTCATTAAGATATCATCTTTCGACGATTCGTTTTTTTTTTCTTCTTTATCTTTCTCTATAAAGGGATAAGAGAAGAAAGGAAACCATAATTGATCACCCATATATATAAATAAATAATTTAGCCAAGCATTTAAATTAGAATGAGTAATTAAGAAAAATAAAAATAATTATGGCTTGGAAGATAATTGTAAAAGAAGGAAAGAAAAAATTGACATGAGATAAATAAAAACCAAGTTACCAATACCGTATATGTATAAGAATATTGTGGTAGTTGAAACGATGTCCAACCAGCCATAGTATGATATCTCTCGCTCCATGTTCTTTTGAATAAAACGTCCAGATGTTGCTTTGGAATTACAAAGTAATCCAAGTCATACATACAAATACGATGTATACTTTTAACATCCACAGAGGATTCTAGGCAAAGCGTAATAAATACACGTATGGTTAGGTAATTGTCCAACCCAATAATCGATCTACACAAAGAAAGGACATAAATAAGCATTAGCTAAAGGTATAAACCAATACGAACAGATCATGTAATAACATACAGTATAATGCATATATACATGAAAAAATAGTCGAAACAAATCCATCCATGTATCAAGATGTATACGTTTTTGCTTGAAGGAAAAATAACAAAACCCCTTAAAAATAATTAGAACTAGGGTTATAAAATACTATAAAAACAAAAAAAATAAAACCGATTGATAAAAAAAAACAATCATTATTAATGGCTTAGCTTAGTGGCTAGAGCTACGTTGCTGATAACGTCTTGTGAAACTAGAAAAGAGACAAAAGTAGAGACGAAGAAGGAGATAAATTCTTATTCATGTGTACAATAGACAAACATTAGAGCCTCTATTTATAAGGTTAGACACAAGGTAATCCCAGTGATAAATGAGATTTACCCTAGATATTCTCAATATAATTACACGTTTATAACATTTCATTTTTATTTTTAAATTTATATTCCTGCTGCGCGCAATGTCGCACATCATTCAACCTACATACTGCTCATGGCTTTAGGACCTTAGGGTGTGTTCCGGCCCAGGTTTTGTTGGCGGCACTTGGTTTGGTAAAGAAGCCATTTGCTTATACCATAAGTATGAAACATGTTCCCAGCCAGGGCATTTCGAAATGCAGAGTAAAGCCAACGCCGAACCTGCAATTTAGTCAGGTGGACGTAGGTGGGCGTAGTCCATATCTGCCGTAGCGTCCTAGACATACAACATGTTTAGAAATCAAAATTGGCCAGCCCTCGTTTGACTAATTAGGAAATAGGTACCAGATTTTGGAATGTGTTTGGATTTGTTCGCTGAAACAGGGTTCATTTATTCTCTCTATTCATATATTCTGACCCTTCAGCTAATCAAAGAGCAACTAGAATGAAGCATGTACATGACCGCGAAGGCATGAGGTGAAAATAACTAGGGATCTGCGATGTTGCAGCATCAAAATAAGAAGTATATGTTTGTAACCCTCCCATGAAAAAGATACACAAATCTTGGGTAGAAAACCTACGATGATTCAAATTTAGATATTAACAAAGATTTGTAATGAGACGAAACAAGAAGTATCTTTGAGGCAGTATATTCATACCATCATCTGTGAAGAAAAATACTACCTCCATCCCACTATTAGTTGACCTACTTCAACTAATAGTGGGACGGAGGGAGTACAATACAATAAACTATTGGCTAGACCTGTAGGCCGTAGCAAAGTTGTATTGTTTCACCTGGGCAAGCTCGTAGTAGATTTCAGGCCATTTCAAATTCACAAACAATCATAGAGGAAAATGGAAAAACATAACAGAACATAAACAAAATTATCATGTGATCAAATCGCCTACGTACAATGTACGTAAAACCTAGATTAATCGAATAAGAAACAGGAAGAAAAAATATCTTAAATGGTTATCATAACAGAAATCAACACTTTCGTATCCACTTTTTGTTGCAGTCTTTTTGAATCCAGAAACAACGAAACCACCAAATTTTCTGCTCTTGCATAAACTTTTCAGCTTGTTGTAAGCACAACAAGTTTCGCATCGTCGAGATCATATCATAATAGATTTTGGGTCACAGGTTTTATCACATCGTGTACTATGTAACCAAGTAATTCGATAGAAAACCCGACAGTTTTGCTAATAAAAATTTGCCAGTAGATAACATAGCTGCTAATGGAGGTCAAAAAACCTAATATATTGTAGCACGCAATGGTTATGGCATAAATCCCTACTAGTGTCGCGATAACCTATGTAGTAAGAAGTCTATTGCTGCACCCAATCTTTATTGTTGCAGTAAGAGATTATACTTTTTTGCCACACTCTTTTCATATTGTTGCTACGGTTGTGTGGCAAAAGTGAAAAAGCGGGGGTACAACAACCACACCCAATATTTCGATCAACAATCTGTATGGACTAACTCTAATATATTTTCAAGAGAATCAACTAGACTCAATCTTAATAAAGTATATCAAGGAGTTATATCTCTCTTTCTTGATTCAATTCTTACTCAAGCAAATAGAAATCTAGGAGTCTAATTGAATACAAGAGAAATCACTTGAACGGTACCAAAGACCAATGTTCAAGGATCAATCAATTTCAATCAACAACCAAATGTCAGATTTCCCGATTGATTGATTCAAACGCATAACCTTTAATATTTCAATTATATAACAAAATATAATGTGGAAAAGAAATAACACAGACACCAGAAGTTTTGTTAATGAGGAAACCGCAAATGCAGAAAAACCCCGGGACCTAGTCCAGACTGAACACACACTGTATTAAGCCGCTACAGACACTAGCCTAATACAAACTAACTTTGGTCTGGACTGTAGTTGAACCCCAATCAATCTCACACTGATCTAAGGTACAGTTTCGCTCCTTACGTCTCTGATCCCAGCAGGATACTACGCACTTGATTCCCTTAGCTGATCTCACCCACAATTAAGAGTTACTACAACCCAAAGTCGAAGACTTTAATAAAAAAATCTGTATCGCACAGAAAAGTCTACGGTAATAGATAAATCTGTCTCCCATAGAAATACCTACGAGTTTTGTTCCGTCTTTTGATAAATCAAGGTGAACAGGAACCAATTGATAACCCGGACTTATATTCCCGAAGAACAGCCTAGTATTATAAATCACAAACGATGAGACGAAGATGTTTGTGATTACTTTTATATCTTGCGTATCGGAGAAATTAATCTCAAGCCAATCGTTACGATTGTACTTAGTACGATAGAAACAAACAAGATCGAGATCCCACAACTACGAAAGTAGTATCGGTCCAGCTTCACAATCCCAATGAAGTCTTCAAGTCGTTAATATATAGTTGTATATCTAGAATCGGAGTTTTACTTAATAAAGCATTCTTCTTATCCTTCAATTTTTTAGATATTTTTTGTAGCTACAGCTACTATTACTGCTAGGATGTAGTAAGTATCGTAGATTGGGGATAATGATTTGAGTCAAAAGTTTGTAAGAAGATGATAAGTTTTAACTTCTAAGTTTCAAGCAAGGAATAGTTCCCACATCCACCCCCAGCACGATTTATTACATTAACGAAATTGAGAGAGATAAGAAGAAGAAATATATGTCTTTTTTTGAAACACGACAAGAATGGTTTTTTCTATTTCAAAAAAGAAAAAGATAATGGTTTTATTAATCATGGTGCCATGCATTACAGTTCGTAGGACCCTAAAAAAAATAAAAATGAATGTGAATATGTGATGTCTTTGTTGTTCGCTTTTGCTTATTTTCCATGTTGATTCTTGCTTTATTTTCCTAAAACTTGGTTATAAATATCTTAGAACCATTATCAAAAAATGAACTATTGCGCAAAAAAAAAAAAAAACAGAGAAGAAGAAAGAATTTCTCATCACTAGATTGATGCTCATTACAAAGGAATGAGTCTCAATTTATAGGCTAATACAAGAGAGGATAATAAGGTAGCATTAACATTAGGAAATAATGCATTCTTATAACCAAGGTATTAGACTTAAGTTATTACACTAATAGTGGGGGTTACCAAGAAGTGAATGATTTGAAGAGGTTGAAGGCGGATGATAAGGTAGTTGTGACGGACCGGAAAATTTACTCCTAGCGCGCCTGGGCGCGCGGGCCATAACTCCCCCGATGCCCTATTTTGATGCTACTTACCGGACCTTAAAACTAGGCAAATGCACGTTCACTTGCCCTAGCAAGCATGCTCGTGAAGCATGATGCAGCTAAACTAGCCTCCACACCGTTCCAACTTACCCTTGTTCCGCAAAGGGTTTATTAAGAAAACAAAAACTTTATTGAAACGGAAAAAACGTCCTTTTGAGGCCCTAAACGATGGAATTTGGCTGAAATTCCAAGACCGTGATCATGTCTTGATTGTTGGGTCGATTCCAATAAATTTAGACCCATCTTGAGCTAAATTACGACACTCGAGTTTTTAGCCTCCAGATAGGATATAAATTGCTCATCTGCATCAAGTTTGGCCACAATCATCTTTTGCGTCAAACTACCGAGTTAGATGATATGAGAGGCCAATTTGCCGTAATCATCTCTCAAATAGATAATATGAGCGACAAAGTGCTGGACCGTCAATGATGCAACTCATTGAGACTTCCTACGTTCCCTTCCCTACTCTAAAGGGATCAAGCACAGACCGTAGTTCATCCTCGAATGGACAGAAACTTAATCCAACTCGTTTTCAAGGCCGTGACCAAGCAATAATGGTAATTCCCTAGTTCGTATAGGCGGTTCCATCAAAATGCACAATTATTATGCATTATCGGGTTCGCAACATGGCATAGTGATGACTTCGCATCAAATTCCCCATTGGCAAGGTTACGGAGCTATAAATGAGACTTAGGGATCATTTATACTCTTACGGATAAGCTATGAAGCTTACTTGGTGTGTGGTCCGCATATGCACCTTAAACCAACTACCCCTCCCTATATATGTTAACTTGCAATTTATATAACTTTGGAAAGGGGAGCATATTGACATGCCTGCTTCACTATTCATGGTCGTTGCCATGTATTTCTGAATAATCGTCAATGATTGCCGAGTTCTGTTCTCTGATGCACAATGATTGCGCACCACTCGTTTTGTCTGTTGCACAATGCTTGCGCACTACCCCTTGTGTCTGTTGTACAATGATTGCACACCACTCGTTTAGTCTGTTGCACAATCATTTCCCACCACTCGTTCTAGATATCGCATAATGATTGCGCAACATTCCCTCTGGCGTATTGCACAATGATTATGCAATATTCTCTCGATCAGCCCTCTCTGGCCTGATGCACAATGATTGTGAAATATTGGCTCGGTCAGCCCTCTCTAGACTGATGCACAATGATTGTGCAATATTGTCTCTAGGCCAATACCCTTCATAATGCGCAGAGGATGTGCTGCAAGGCTCTAGTCCTTCTACCCAACTGGCCTAATACATCATTTGATGCTAGATTTTTCTCTTAGCGAAATGCCAAACATGATGTGCCATTTTGGCGCGATATTGGCCTTAAGACAATCCACCTGTTACCAAGCAAGGGAAGCTTTGGATGAAGCTTCATCTCAGGCCGTTGCGCATCTTTTAGCATGCGCCATGCTAAAAACACGCGGTGTTACAGAAGTTTTGTAAAAGTGTTGGAGATACATTAATTACAACACTCCACCTTGGATGACACCACTCCATTATGATATTGTCCCGTTAAAACCTTGTCAGGAAAACTCAAAAGGGACAAATCCTAGACAAAGGAAAAACATTACAAATCATATTATGTGTTGGACGCGTTCAATATTGCCTCATTAAAACCTTGCTAGGAAAACTCATTGGGAAAAAACAAAGCGAATGAAAAATAGTACAACACGCATTGTAGCGTCCAATGTGCATTACACAATATTGATGTTCACCCTCTGATGATGTGAGCCCACAGATATATGGAAATACTACTTATATAATGTTGATCTTCAGGAAGAACCCGTATACTAGCCATCTATGTTGAAAACGGGATATATGTTGGTCTTCAAATATAATGTCTTCGAATATCCCTTTAAACAATTTTCCTCAAACCAGTTGTGTTAGAGCACTGCTCGGTCGAACTCGCAAGCGTTGTTATCTCAAGCATGTTTGTCAAGTTTAGTTGCCAAAACTATAAGTCTTGATTTCTAGTCTACTTATAGCTAAGTCTCGGATTAGGATAGTAAGTGTAGTTGAGCTTTATACTCCACGGCGTTCATCGAATGAAGACGAAGAACTACTCAAGGGAACTTGTGGAACTTCATCAACAAAAAGATATGTGGAGACTTGAACTCATCTATCACTCAAAAATCTATCTACTCTATCTCTTATTTGAGACAAAAAGTCGTATTGCTATATAGACTTCAATTATAAACATTTGGTATTTCAAGCCGAGTTTATCTCGCTTATCTATTTCTCGAAATATGTGTTGGTAAGCTTTCGCTTTAACCAAGTTCATCTTTTATTCTTACGAAAGCCAAAAGATGATCATGTGAAAATCGCCTTGTAACATCTTACATGAATTGTGTAAGACAGTCATTTGATGTAGACTCGGAATGTTTCGTATTGATCATTTGATCACATGAAAATTGCTTTGAAGCTAATAGTTTGTGTGAGACAGCTATTGTCGTCTTCCAAGAATGTTTAAATGATTGAAATGAGGGTTTAAAACATGTAACCATGTTTGGATATAAACATAGTGTGTATTCACATTTGTGTAAAGTCCAAAACCGTGAACCAAAGTATGCGTACTGGTTGGTTGATGGAAGTCCGAGAACTAAGTATGTGTACACGTACGCGTACTGGTGGAAGTTCAAGTTTCGTGAATTTTTGATGGAGTTTGGAAATGTAAATGGTATGCGCACCTTGCAGCGTCTTTGGCGTAACAAACTCGGTCAAGCTACTTAGGTATGCGTACACGTTTGCATACTTAAGTAGGTTATGTTTTAAAATCGGTTTGTTCATGAACTAATACATTTATATATAATAAGGAATGCAATCTTTTGCAAACCGTGGCTAAGTTTACCAAGCTAAATGTTTCATTCGTATAGACGTATACTGGGTACATGTACTGTGGCTCCGGATTTATAACAATTGTCCCGGTATGTGAACTGGTATGCATATTGTCCTGTATCCAGATTTACAGTAGTTCTATATCTTTCTAATAATCAATTCGAAACTGAAAAAATATGGGTATAACAACCACACCCAATATTTCGTTCGTAAATCTGTATGGATTAAATCAATATAATTCGAAGAGAACCAATGCACTCGCTAACTTATTGTGTTGTTACTGGTGGAGCCGTCTATTCGGCGAGGAAAGTACTCTAATTAGGCGTAATCTCTTACGACCGCTTGTTTAAAGACTTCTGTGGGATCAAGAGGCTCTATGAGTACCATTGGTGGAAAACTAGATAATTGCAGTATTATTAGTTTTCGATTTGATTTGATTGACTAAAGGTTGTTGAACTTTGATTGCACCTAGTTTGTTTATTCTTGAGAATCTTCTCTTCTGATATAAGATTCACTTAAACTAGATCTAAGTGTCGACGGGATCTTTAGAACTTTTATAGATCTAAAAATGTCTAGTGATAATCCATTGTTACCGTACTTCGTTACATGCGTGATTGATCACAAGAGATTCAAGTTGTGGTGTGCGGTTTTTATTGAAGATTAAAGAAGATTTGAAGACAAAGAAGATTTCTTATTGGGTTCATAATCATTGGTGTGCACAAAAACTTGATCGGCTTGGATCCAACTATAATCGGTTTATCTTTGAGAGATTTGATTGATTAGTTGCCTAGATCGGCATCATTATATAGTATCTTGATAGATCCTATTTTTGATTACATTATCTCGAACTCGCTACTTTGGTAGTTGTTGGATACATAGATCTAAACTCGACAAAGGAGTTTATTGGATTAAACAGAAGAGCCTTTGTCTAACTCATATCACTGAGATTTAACAGAGTTGCTACCGAATAAATTTGTTGTTCCTTTACTGTTTGGAATTAGATCCAAAGGAATTGTTACAGTGTGTGCACTTATCGAATGTCGAAAGCGCATGGATACTGAAGAAACTAGGTGAACTATAGGTTTAGTTGCTTGGTCTGAACTATACGAAGTTGGTTTGATTTTGTATAGCAACTTAATTATGAGAGTATTCAATTCTGGACTAGGTCCCGGGGTTTTTCTGCATTTATGATTTCCTCGTTAACAAAATCTTGATGTGTCATTTACTTTTGTTTTCCGCAATTATAATTGTTGTTATTATAATTTAAAGTAAACTACACAAACGTTAACTATGTATTACTTGATAGTGATCCAATGGAGTTTGGTTAAGTCCGAACCTATTATCAAGTAATCACACTTTGATTGTTGTATTGTCTCGATCTCGTATCCATAGACAATCACACAAAGTGTGAATAACGATTCGTTGTATTGTCTCGACTCAGTCCATAAGCAATCACTTTCGGTAAGAGGACTTATAGGTGGAAAATTTTAAGATTGTGGTATATTTGGGTACCCTCGTCTTTTCAACATGGACACAATATTTATAAAATAAAATTATCTCAGCATCAGGGCCATGTTACTTCAGGAACCGTGGATAGAGACATGATATCACTTTGTTACGTTCATTTCAGGGACCGACCGATTAACCAAGTGAATTTCTTTTGTCTATATGGTGTCACATTGAGTACCAACTTCAGGTGGAACAGTTTCAAATTTAGGAGATTACGATTATGGAGAAAAATCTAAAGTTACGATCCTTCAAGGATACAACCATTCCTCTCTTTAATGATGTGGTTCACAATCTTTAGTACCATAATAAAGATAATAAAAAATTATAAACTTGTGGAGTGATAGTTCTTTACCTTTGCATTATTATGAAATAAAACAAATGGTAATAATATCCATCGAGAAAATAAAAGAATCACACATATATATGAATATAATTCACAAATGTGCAAAATTTAACTGATACATGGCATATATATGTATATGCATGAATCGATTATTTGTCTAACAAAATGAAAACTTGTGAATTATAATATGAAAATATTAGCAATTTTGCAATCAAAATAATCCACGGAAAAAAAAAACGATGCAAAGTTTCAAACCCAGTTAATAAAGGAAATTACATAATAAATTAAAACTGCATTTTATGAAAACTAGAAGTTTTCAAAGCATGAATTTTTTTTTAAATAAAATATTTTGATTTTTTTTGTTAAAAAAAACGAAAGATAATATCTTACCTTATTGTAGAAAATGATCATCATCGTAGTTAATTGACGACTCTTAAAAAAAATTAGGGAATTTTGATCTTACTAAATTATTTGAAGAAAGACATAGCGTGTTAATAAAGTGTTATGAACTAAATCAAAAGATGAACTATTGCACAAAGCAAATATAGAGAAGAAAAAAAAACTCTCATTACCAGATATTGATGTTTGTTACAAAGGAAAAACCTCGATTTATAGGCTAATGCAAGAGAGGATGATAAAGGTAGCATTAATATTAGGAAATAATGTAATGCATTCTCATAACTAAGGTATTATTAAACCTAAGTTATCACACTAATTATGGGATTACCAAGAACTAAAGGATGTGAAGAGCTTGAAGTGGAGATAACAAGGTAGTGGTGTAAGAGTGGTGGAGATCCACTAAATAATTAATTAGTGTGATTAGTGGTGTAAGATTCCTATAATATGAACAGTTTGTAATTTTTAAACTAATCATACGTTGCCAAGTGTCCTCACCAAAATTCTCGTTTTACAAAAATCCACAAACGGCTTGTTTCGACCAATAGGAAACAAGGGTTTCTCATTGTTCGTCATGGGAGCTTTATTTATCAAGGTCCTATTTTGAGTCAGGAACTAGGAGAGGCGCTAGGCACGCCTAAGGCGCCCTAGTTGATCACTAATACAATTGATATTCTTTTAGACTTCTGTGATAGACTCTGCACACGTGATTCCCTTAGCTAATCTCACCCACAACTAAGAGTTTATACGACCCAAAGTCGAAGAATTATAAAAAAAATCTATCTCTCATAGATATGTCTAGTCTGGTTTTGTTTTTTTCTTAAGATAAAGATCAAGGTCAACAAGAAACTCAACTAATACCCCGGAGTTACACTCCCAAAGTGCAGCCTAAAAATCTCAGTCACCTCACAATAACCTAACTGATTAACAGAAGAAGTTATTGCGGAATCATAAGAGTCCGAGAAAAAGAACTGTTGTGACTTTTTATATCTTACCTATCGGAGATAGATATCTAGTAAATCTTACAGAAGATAAAACTCAATATGATAGAATAAGTAAAATCAGAATACACAACTACGGAGAAAATAGTTGGATCTGGCTTCACGAATCCCAAATGAGTCTTCAACTCGTTAACCTAACAATGGTTTTGGAAAACCCTAGGTTAATGGAGAATCGACTCTAGTTTGCAACTAGGACACACGGAAGTTTCGGGATTAGGTTTACCAGAAGCTAGAGTTCTCCCTTATATAGTCTTTCAAATCATGGTTTCATACAATCAAAGCTAAGATAGCTTAGTAACAAAGCAAATAATATTCACCGTTAGATGAACTCCTGATTTAAGATTCAAGCTAAGTATGCTTAAAAAATAAGCAATCAATCTCCGTCGTTAGATGGTATTAGATTGATACACACAAATGAAATATACCTATATTTAGATATGGATGAACCGTACCCAAACGTGTATACCATGTTGGATCAATAATAGCTAACGAAGTTAGCCACATTAACAATTATAACTTATCCATATTCATCTAACACTTCTAGATCAAATATGACGATCAATCAATCATGATAGATAATCAAATGAATCTAAATGTGTTCAAGAGAGTTATTCAAATGTTCATCATCTTATAGAAGTATGTTTATGAACCATTTGAAACAAAATAGGTTTGGTTTGTAGTTGTATAAAATGCTTATATAAGAACCAAATCATGAACATAATGCCACGGTTTGTAAAACTAGTTCACATACCTTATTACATTAAATTTCCAGGAACTTTAGTTCGCAAACGAACCTGAGTTCATGAGTATGAAAATCACACTTTACGGAATTTAGAACGACTACCATGTTCGCAACCGAGTACGCGAACAAGAGTTCCGGACTTTGGCTTTCTCCCAGCCGTTCGCAAACAAGGTACGCGAACAACAGCTCGGACTTGACCATGTCTATCCGTTCGCAAACAGTACGCGAACAACGACTCGAACCTTTTCAGAAAACCGGTTCGCAAACAATAGTTCCTGGACTTTAACTATACTTACACGATTTAACCCGTATTATATCATGTCATGGTAGTCATTCTAAAACTCTCATTTAATCATTGAAACATCCTTGGAAGACGACAATGGTAATCTTACACATACCACTAGCTTCAAGTAATTTTCAATTGATTAATCGATCAATACGAAACTTCCCAAGATGGCATGCATCAAATGATTGTCTCACACAAATCATGTAAGATGTTCAAGGTAATTTTCACATGATCATATTTGACTTAATATTTAGTTTCCAACAAATAAATTGTTTATCACTAAACTCGTCAAGTATACGATGAACTAAGCTAAAGATAAAAGCTTGTAACACATATTTCGATAAATAGATAGGCGAGATAAACTCGGCTCAAAATATCAAATGTGTATAGTGTAAAAGTCTATATAGCTATACGACTTAGTCTCATTAGTAGATAGAATAGAATAAACTTTTGAGTGATAGATAAGTTTTAGTATCCATATACCTTTTGTTGATGAAGTTCCTCCAAGCTCTTCAAGAGATCTTCTTCTTCAATTGGTGAACGCCGCGAAGTCTAATGCTTTACTACACACTTCTATCCTAATCCGAGATATAGGTATAAGTAGACTAGAAATCAAGTATATAGTTTTGATCAACTAAACTTGATAGTTGCGGAAATCCCACACTACACCCCTTACTCAGTTTTGCTTGATTAATTCATTGAAAGATGTGTGATCAAGAATATTTATTAATTGATTCCATGAAATGTCTACACATGATAATAGAATTACACTTGGAAATTAAAACGCTCTTAAACTTTCTCTCTCCTAATGACTTGCTTCACAATTCAAAAAGATCCCTCTTTCCAACAGACTCACTTAGCCCTTTATATAGGGTAATACATAGTGGATGACAGCTAAGCTATCCTTTATTTTCGGGAATGTCTCGCGAAGTGTCGCAAATGCACGAATATTCATTCTCGCGACACTTCTTAGCCCTCGCCAGGTTTCATGTCTTCCAATTGTTTTGTTTGTCGTTATTCATCGCGTCGTTTATTTTAGCTCCCTGCGACTCCCTCGCGACACCGTCGTTTATTAATCCCGCGAACCTTGTCCGTTGCGATATTATGATCCTACATCTTGCCTCTTTTTCCTTGAATATTGCTTGAAGAGCGATTTTAAGGAAAAATTCATTGTTGTAATAATCCTTGGTTTTAATTGGTGAAGGAACGAGCGAAAGAATACTTTTCTTGAAAAGTACGTACTTGCCTCTATTCTTTTAGCGAAGTTCCGAAGCTTCTTTGTAGTATATATATGAAGTTCCGTCTCTGTCTCTCCTTACATCTCCTCTGCGAGGAGAGAATGTCATGAGAATCAATATTTTGATTTGCCGCGACTACTTATCTTTATCTTTTTTCAGCTCAGTACTATTACCTGATTTTGACTATTAAAGTCTTTTCTTGACACGTCTCTTCCAACCGTTTATTCTCGACCGTTCGTGTCTCTTCTCGCATTAAATGCCCTCGTTTTTCTCAAGAATCTTTTTGATTTTTCTATATATAGCTTTCTTTTCCTCCTCTTTTCTTCCTTTAGTTTCTCTCTGCAACTTTTCTTGACTCTCTCCTTCCACGCAATTTGCGCTCACTGCTCTTTTGTAAATCTTTTCTTCATCCCTTCTAACGCTGATCCTAATCTCCAACCTCCCATCCATTCCCATACCGATAATGGCTTTCATTAGTCGTGCATACAAATCTTCTTTTGATGAAGTTCAACGAAGTTGCTCGAGAAGGGTTTTACTCTATCAACCATTCCCGATCAAGAATCTTCATCTATTCTTTACTGCAAAGTTGTTTTACGATCATCAATGTGATGATCAAAAAATTATAGTCTCGCTAGGTCGACTTCTCGCGGGACTTCCCATTCCCTTATACAATCACGAGATGCCTTTATTTTATGAAATCTTGGCCCATGAAAAATTCTCTCGGGCTTTTATCAATTAAGTGGCGATTGCATTCGCCTAATGCTTGAGTTCGCGAACCGTGGTGCTTTGGCAAAGGATCTTTATACCCTAATCTTTGTTAGAAACCCCGATTTCGCAGACTTGGAAATAGTTCTTTGAGAAGTACACTTGTAGAGAACTTTTTGAAAATTATGCGGTGATAAACATGAGGAATGCGAAATCTCATTTGGGGCATTCTTTGAAAAAAAGGATAATGTCCCTGAAGATAAATTACTCATGCAAGATATTGACTGGCACCTGGGCAACAATACTACTCCTCGCCACTCCAATGATGAGAAGTGGTGGGTTGTACCCTTGATTTTAAATGGCCCTTACATCGCGGGCTCGCATATTCTTCTGCGAATCTCGCGAGGATATCATCCTTGGGAATTCAAATGGCACGATAAGGCAAAAGAGGTATGTTTTCCACTTCAAATCTTGCCTTCGCAACTTTCTTTTTATATTTCTTTGAGTTTGTGAAATTTTTCGGATCGCCAAATTGAGAAGAAGCTACAAGGATAATCCGTTGGAGAGTACTCGACGATACTTCGATCGCTTACGGGTGAAGTAAGAAACATTTCCTTTGTTATTTGAAACAATATTGTTGCCTCTGTTTCTTATCTTTAACCGTATGCGAAGGTTGGAGTTGAAGAAGGCTGTGGCGCGAAGATTAAAGTAAGGGTAAAACCGTCGTTCGCAAAGATAAATCTTACTGCTCCATTATCTAAGAAGCGTAAGACTCGGTCTTCTTCTCGCCTTAGCTCAAGCTCCGAATCTTCGACGAGGATAACCATGATTCGAATCCTTCTCTCGCTAAAGAGATTCCGTTGGCCGGTTCTCCTATGGATCGGTTATCTAGCATCTTCTCGGACTCTTTCCAAGGAATGGGAGATGCTCCCCTAGCTTCCCTTTGCGGGGCTCTCGCAAATGTGTGTAATCTTTGCTTTACTAGAGGGCAATAATTCTTTCAATGGAGCCTCTAGAATTGTGTCTCTGACTTCTTGAATGCACTTGGGTCTTTGGTATGCATGCGTCATATTTCCTGTTAATTTTAAATTTTTAAATATATATATATTAACGGGTTTTCTATCTTCTTTCATAGGTTGGAAAAACTTCTTTTGTAGTTGCCTCAGATCTCGAGAGAAGACGCAACAATCTTGAAAAGAAAAATTTACAATTGAACAAGAAGACCCAAGAGCTGGAAATTGAAGCCGCGTCATCTCGCGATAAGATTCAAAAATTAGAAGCCGATCTGGACTCCCAAAAGGAGAGAGTATCTACTCTTCAGAATTCAAATCAACAACTTTATGGTATAGTAATTTTCAATTCTCAAATCCTTTTCATGTTATCTTTTATTTTTCTTTGTCGACTATTATTCTCATGAGACGTGTATAATCTCTCCAGAAGAATCCATTCTTCTTCATTCATTTCCAGAGCCTATGAATGATGATGTCCTCCTTACTCACCTCAATCAATCTCTAAGTAGTTCCTCAAATAAAACTAACCTCCTTTCATTAAAGGATCTTCAATCCAAATATCATCTCTTAGAGATCGAACATAGATCTAGTTTAAATCTAACTAATCGCTTTAAACGAATGTACCTTGATTCCGAGAAGAAAGTCAAAACTTTAAGGAAGAAAATTAGTGATCTCATAGATGAGAATGATCGCATTACTAACGAGAGGTGCACGGAGCGTTAGCGAGAATTCCACAAATCTCTTCTTGGTGTGCAAGTTGAGCGAGATGAACTCCTTCATCAGAATACCATACTTAAACGGCGAGAAGAGCAAGTTCGTTCACTTCTTATTATTAATAGTGACGATGAATTCGCTTTGGGCTGCAAAAGTTTTAGATAATGCCGGGAATAATCTAGGTGTTGATGTTAGTCTTCATGCCGAGCATACTTCCTTGATTAAAGATATGATATCGATAGAGAAGGTTACTTATTATACCTTCTTGCTTCTTACTTACGTAGTATTGCTTGTAAATTATTAACTTGTTGTTACTTATTTGTAGAATCCGAAAGAGACTTCAAGTTAGAATTAGAGAGCTTGAATCGAAAAAGAACAACTCGCGAATTTTCCAGCGAGAATTGAAGAACTTGAGCGAAAAAAAGAACATTTCAAAAAGAGTCTCTCCCTTCGCGAGAATAAATATTTCAAGTTGAAGAAACAATTTCTAACGACAGTGGCGAATTTTAATAATGATGCCGTTCGTTTTTCGCAATGAAGCCATGGAGTATGTTTGTAATGACCACAATATCCCTCTGCATTCATATCCCGGCTTTACGAAAGGTTCTGAGAATCTGCTGTCTCGAGACGTTTCGATAGTGAGGCTAGCGAAGAAGAAAATTCTGGCGATGAGAATAATAGGACTGAAGAATCAGATGAAGGAGAAGAATCACCAAAGAGATAGTTCTTTTTGTTTTCTTTAACTGTCTGTAATATCTGTACATTTATGTATCTCTTTATTATAGTGTACTTCTTGGATTGTTCCCCCTAAATTCAATCTTCACTCCCCTTTTTTGGTAGTTCTTCTTTGTAATATAATTGGCTAACATTATTGATGTATAACTCTTTCATCGAGAAGATGAATAACAATATTCCATCTTTTCCATTCCCATACTTGCCTCTGTTATTTATCTTCAGATGGAAGATTTTAGTTGTCATCATGTATTTTGTTGGATAATTATTTTATTGTTATTGAAATGTATCGTTGCGACGAGGTCGCGGGATTTCCTACTTATCTCGCCTTATCATTTCGGTAGTGTTTATTTTATCTCTTCTTGTTGCGACAAGGTCGCTGAGCCGCCTTTACATTTTCATGCAATGGCCCATTGACCTTGCCTTATCATTTTTGTGTGGTCTTCCAAGTTAGACCTCCCTAATTAGAGTCTTCCCACTGCCACCTTTTATCGCGACAAAATCGCGGGGCGTCTTTACACTTGCATGTAAAGACCCATTGATCTTGCCTTATCATTTTCCAAGTATTTTTGCCTCTGCGGGATGTTTTAGTTGCGACAATATGACAGGGCCTAGATATCCTTGCGAACATAAAGCCCCATGACATTGCCGTCTTGCGACGAAATCGCGGGGCGTCCAGTACACTTTCGTGTAAAGACCCATTGATCTCGCCTTACCCTCGCGTTAGTATTATTGCCTCTGCGGGATCATTGCACAAATATGACAAGCCTAAATTCTCTTGCGAAAACATAGCCTTATGACATTTGCGTCTGTTTTGACACTCCCCCTAATGGAGAGCGTCGCCCTTATCATCTCCCAGGTTGCCCCTTCAAGGAGGCGAAACATCGGCCATACAAGACTAGCTCCTCCCATCCGGTCTTAACAACAACCGATTGTTTTTTCGCACCTCTTATCCCTTATACCTATAGGGTTTATGGTTACGAGGCTGCACCTAAGTGGAGTTTTCTTGGGCGAGTGCAACATATGCCAAGACTTGCCAAGAATGGCCGGGGTAGGTTCATCCATCCCGGGCACTGCGGCTCAACCGTGTACCTCGGCGCCTTGAGCATACAACGACTCCTTGGAAGAGACCCTCGGTCGCCCAACCGGTATAACCTTATATATATAGTTGAGAATCCAAGGTACCTCTTCGGATAGGCTTTCATGGGCCCCAAATTTTCATGACTCAGGCTTCAGGAGCGGTGTAACCTTCCCCCTGAGCCATGTCGAGAGATACCCCCTTATATGACGCACTTTAGGTCTTACATTTGCCTCTTACGAAATGTTATTCGCGAACTAGGGTGTACGCCATAAAGGTTCGTCCCATTCTTTTACTCATTCATCTTTGTTAAATCATTCAATCATTCATGTTTCATTATTTGTTGATATTTGTTTACGAAGCATTCACATAATTCCATTTCATTTGTTGTATTTTCATTTTCTTTCTTAACCGAATTCTCATATACTCTTGACTGCGAGATTCTCGCACATCATTACTTCAATTGCTACTTTTTCTCCTGCTTTTGTTGATTATTCACTTCTTATGCCTTTTGTTCCTCATATCCTTCGCTTCTTTATTATCATAATATTGGCATGTCTCTAGGCATTCACCTCGCGAGGTATGTTCGATCCTCACTTCTATAGCATCTACCATCAGTTTTCCTTTCTCTGCTCATCTCTCACATGTTGCTTCCAACCCTTTCTTTTGGCATTTCTTTCTTGCAGACTTTCTACATCGACCTCATGACATTGTTGCGACTCCTTCCAATCTCCTGTATAATACCAATGCCGTTTGGATGTGGAAATTTTATACATTGGTGGTATGTTGATCGACCCCAAGATTTCATGAAGCCATGGCCTCCCAATCAGCGCATTATACGGAGATTCCACGTCAACCACACGAAATAAAACATCGAGTTGATAATCCTTGTAGAGGTATTCTCATGTGAACCTCTCCCTTTGGCTTGTTTGCGGTGCCATTAAAGCCATATATTTTGTATGTCGAGGGGATCAAATCCTCATCCTTTCCTCCCATCGTCTTGTAAGTATGGTAAAAGAATATTCACCGAACTTAGGGTATCGATTAGGATTCGGTTGATCGCCCGACAATCTTACGCTTCATCATCTTCTCCATCAACTGGTTTTGGGTTAATCTCTAGTTTCACAACCAATGGGCTATCATGTGTTTCTCTTCCTTTTGGCACTTCATCTGCGAGAGAAAGAGATAGTCTTGAGTGCCACTTTTCTAAGCTGCGTCGTTCTCGCCAGGACTCATTATTTCTTTATCATTAGCATCTCTCGCAAAGACTCTACTGAGCACGTTGTCATGAAAATCTTCGATTGTGCGATAGGAGTGGACGATAGAATTGCAATTCAAATTTTTAGCTTTTGTTCCAACTTCTATCACAAATGTTTCCTTTCCTTTCGCGACAACATTACTGTGCATCTCTGGTGGTGGTGGTAATGTCTGGCCTTTTTCTTCTCCCTTTAGAAAGTGACTCAGCTTCCCCTGATCAATCATCCTGAGAATAATTCTCTTTATGTTTCTACAATCGTTTGTTTGATGCCCATGGAAGCGATGGTAAGAGCAAAACTCATGACTTCTATCGCTTTGGTGGTGGTTCCATTCCCACGTTCCAAGGTCTTTGGTACATTTTCCATCACAAGTATAGCTTCCCGGATCTTTTCCACACTAGCATTCAGTGGAGGCATCTTAATCTCTTCCCAAACTATTCTGCGACTTCTCTGCCCTCCATGGTTATTTTGCCTTCGTCCACCGTAAGTTTCTTGCACATGATCTAGCCTCAAATCTTATTATTCTTTGCCACGGTTGTAGTAGTTCCTTTCTTGTTCAAACTCTTCTTGGTCGCGGCTTCCCATGGCTACTATCTTCCGTTGTCCCTCATCGACCTTCTTTGCTTCTTTGTCCTTGCGAAGTGCTCGCCCTTTGTATTTATGAATTGAGGCAACAAGCTTGCGTTCGCGACATTCGAGCTTGTGTTCGCGGCGGATAAGAATTCATTTCATTATGTCTTTCTTCTAAGGCAATATATTCTTCTGTAACTCTCGCGATTCTGCCATCGTGATTGTATTTTTGATTCTAAAAATTTGAATGTATAACAAGTTAGTCGCGAAGAGCATTCACAAATGAGAGGATGAGATATCTTTCCTCAACCCGATCTGCCATTTCGCTACACATGGTCCTCCATCTTATTGTCAATTGCCTTAAGCTCTCGCCAACTCTTTGTTTCAACCGAATACATCTTCAATACACAGTCGTGAAGAGTTGTTACTTATGTATGCTCCCGGGAATGTGGCTTGTAAATGGTTAAATGATGTGATTGTGTTCCTTGGCGACCTTCAAACCATTTTAGTGCTTCTCTATTAGGCTTGATGCGAAATATTTGCACGAGTATAGCATCATGATTCTCCCAGCTTTGCAACATACATCTCATATAAGCCTTGATATGTTGTACCGCACGCAGTTGTTCCATCAAAGATGTTGGTTAATGCGGGTAGATTGCACTTAGGAGGTACTCCTCCCATCTGCATTGTACTTCTAGCGTGAAGGGATTCTTCGCGGCTTCTGCGATGGCTTCGTCCAATTGTTTCCTTCCTCCTTCCCTTCTATTATTCGATAATCCTCTCATTTCAGCCGAGTTCTCTTAAGATTTGTTCATTTGCCTCGAGAATTTGATTCTCTTTGGTCTTTTTAGCTCTGCCTCTCTCCTTCTACGCTCGTGCCTGTTTTGACCTTCTTGCTCGTTATTTTCTTCTCTCCTTTCCCTGCGACGTTCTTCTTCGTTTCTTTCTTCAATTCGCACGCCATTATATCGGTTGTTCTCTCTTCTTGGCTGTCTCTCAGCTCTCCTCTGCACCCTCTCATATTCTTCATTAATATTTCTATTGGTACGATTTTGTTCCCTCCTTCTTTCCCGGTTGTCGTGGTTATTCTGCCGGATTGCCTCTTCCATCTCTTGATTTTCCATTTCTGCTCTTACCCTTTCTCTCTCGCGAGCTAGCCGTGCTTGTTCAATGTAGTGCCTCTCAATGTCATCCTCAATCTCTCTGTTTCTTCTCAATGCTTCTCTCCCGTGCAAGATTATTCTCCTTGGCCCAGTTGGGTCATTCGGCCCTTGGAGTTGCATGTTTCCTTGATTTTCCCTATTCCGCTCATCTTGAAGATTTTGGGTGAGGAATATAACGATCTTCCATTTCCCCTCTTCTCTCGCCATGCTCTGTGCTTGGATTTTGTGTTTTCTTGTTGGTTTTCTTCCTCGGTACTTTACTGTTGGTAAAACTCTCCTTCTTTCTTCCCTAATCGATCTTGAACTTGATCTCACACTACTTCTTGATCTCCTATTTTGCAATCTCATATTTTCCATCCTCAATTCATGATTAAATCTTGTCAAGTTTGCTCGTTCCTCTGCCTCTAGTCGTCTCTCTTCATGTATTGTTTGTCTCAATCTTTCTAGCAGCTGCGATTTCTTCATTTCTGGATTCATTTCTCCATTCATTCCTTGCTCTCCTCCTCCTTGTCCATTGTTCACCAGTTCTTTGCTCCTCTTCCCTCTCGTCTTGAGAATCGAGACCTCCAAGTATGTACACTTACTCTATCATAATCCACAGCTGCGTTTGCTCTTGGGGAGATCGGTGGGCTGATTTTGATTTTCTTCATCATTTCTCATATTCATCCTTGATGATCCTCTGTTTCATTCCTCCTTTCTCCAGCAAGTCTCCCACTTCTTCTTACAATCGTTGGTTGCCCTTGTACGTTTCTTCTTCTAGCCATTTTTCTTTTTCAATGAATTCTTGAGTATCACTCCAAATCTTTTCTCTCTGTTAATCCAAATTCTTTCCAATTTCTGCGTCAATCTCTGCTCTCTCCCTGTTTCTAGCGCATATGTAGTTGCGGGAAATCCCACACTACACCCCTTACTCAGTTTTGCTTAATTAATTCATTGAAAGATGTGTGATCAAGAATATTTATTAATTGATTCCATGAAATGTCTACACAGGAAAAAATAGAATTACACTTGGAAATTAAAACGCTCTTAAACTTTCTCTCTCCTAATGACTTGCTTAACAATTCAAAAAGATCTATCCCTTCTAACAGACTCACTTAGCCCTTTATATAGGGTAATACATAGTGGATGACAGCTAAGCTATCCTTTATTTTCGGGAATGTCTCGCGAAGTGTCGCAAATGCACGAATATTCATTCTCGCGACACTTCTTAGCCCTCGCCAGGTTTCATGTCTTCCAATTGTTTTGTTTGTCGTTATTCATCGCGTCGTTTATTTTAGCTCCCTGCGACTCCCTCGCGACACCGTCGTTTATTAATCCCGCGAACCTTGTCCGTTGCGATATTATGATCCTAGGGCGCTCTGTCGTGACTCGTGCGCCTAGGCGAGCGCCAGCGCCTTTAACAACATAGTCTAGGCCTTTAAGTCTTTTTTTTTAAGTTAGATGGATTAAAGGAAATTAATGATACTAAGAGTTACAAAAAGTTTTGGTTGCCCTTATCTCATAACAATGATTTAAGATATTGGCTTCTACCAACATATTGTTAACCCTGGTAGCTGAAGTAGAAGAAACAACAAAAATTGAAAACTGTAAATCTGAAAGAAAAGCAGAAGTGATGCAATCTGGCATTTGACACCAAAGTTTTTGTAAATTCTCTTTTTTCTTGCTTCCTTTGCCAAAATATCTGCTATTTTGTTACATCTTCTCTTCTTAAAAAGGATACACAAGAAATTCTCACAAGACATTAAAATCTTCATTGCTTCGGATATTATAACTTGATTTCTCCACACAAAAAAATGTTACTTGGCTTGTTTTGAGCATAAATATTAGTGCCTGGAAATCACCTTCCACCCAAAAACTATGAATATCCATACTATTTGCCCAATTAGCCGCTTCCAACAAGCTCAGAGCTTTCGCTTCTTCTGCAATGGAGGCATTGATGGTCCCAACTCTACACGGATAGATGCTTGATTCACAACGAAAGATTAAATCATAACCAGCAAGAGATGAGGAATCAACCCATGAGCATCAAAGTTAACTTTAGATTGATTGGATAAAGGTGTTGTCCATCCTTGTTCAATGTAGTTTATATTCCTACGTGAGACAGAGGCAGAAATAAGTCCACTATGTTGGTTTTTAGTTATATTTTCCTTTAAAGGGGACCAAAAATTTAAATGTCTCTGGACTACTTAAGCCAATTGCAGACTAGTGGTAGATTTGGACTAAAAGATCCTAAGACATCTTTCTTTCTAAATTAACCAGCATTTTGTGTCAATAATTTCTACATCACTCCTGTTGTAGACCCTGCAATCTAATTAGAATATATTTGAGCAAAAGAAAAGTCTGCATCACTATACTAATATTCATTCCTACCAAGGGTGGTAACATCCAAACATATTTAGCATAAGGGCATTCAAAGAAAAGATGTTTTAAAAATTCACAATCATGCTCCCACAGAAAATGCATTTCATATATATCCTTCATATATTGTCCTAATTTTTCCTTACGGGCATTGCATTGTGTATGCGTTTACAAATGTTTTTATTCTTTGAGAGACATTAAGCTTCCAAAGGACTTCAGAAAGAAACATTATTTTCCCTTTTTAGTGTCAATAGATGGAGTTTTGAGTTTACGATACATGGACTTCACGGTGAAGTTTCCTTCCTTAGTTAGTAACCATCTTAATTTATCATGTTTCATCCTATCATTCCTATCAGTAAACAACCTAATGCTTAGAATCATTTCAGCAATATCAGGTGGGAAATTATTTCTAACTTCCTTTTCATTCCACTTCTTTGTATTTGAGTCCAACAACTCAAATACAAGTGTTGAACAGTTTAGTCAAGTACCACAGTAAGTTAAGAGATTATCTCTCATACATGGTATCCATTTGTCTGACCAAAAATGTATTAGCTTACCATCATCTACCTCCCAACAAATGAATTTGTGAATCAAAGAGACACCCTTGGAATGAAAAACAGTTGTATTTCTATAATATTTATCATGTAGAACATACCCCAAAGACTGTTTTGTTGAGTTGCTAATCTCCAAGCTAATTTGGCAATCATAGCTTTATTCATCTTTTTTGCTTCTTTGAAACCTAGTCCCCGTGATTTTATGGGTTCACAAAGAAACTCTCAGCTAATAGAATAGAAACCTTTGGAGTTATTCTGTTTACCCACCAAAAATCCCTTCGTATGGCATCTATTCTGCTTGTGATTTTGTTTGGTAACAAATAAGTCTTTAGATATTTCTTTTAACATTTATACTTTCTCTTGCCCGTACTGTTAATCTGTTGGAGGAGGACCTAAGGGGAGGGCTTACCACGCTCAACACCACGCATCAAGGCTCAAGCACACACACTACCTAGTCTACCCACCAACTGCTCATTGCCTTAGGCCCATAGGATTTTGTTGGTGGCACCCGGTTTGGTAAACCATCATTACAAAAGATGTCCCAACCGACTATTTGGAAATGAACAATAAATCCAATGCCGGACCTGCAATTTGGTCAGGTGGACGTAGGTGCGCGTAGGCCATACCTGCCCTAGAGTCCTAGACATGCACCATGTTTAGAAATCAGAAATGGACGGCCCTCATTTGTTTTAGGCAATAGTTACTATAATTTGGACTGTTTTTGGAAATAGAAATGGATAAAAATCCATCGGATATTAGCCCTCATTTAAGGTTAATTATCGGATATCCCGTATCAATAATATCCGTTTCAAAAATTCCATATCGATATTTGGACTGGATATTTTAGAATTTGTTATCTCTCATGATACAAAAAAAACTTCCACAATTTCGGATAATTTCCGATAATTTACTTAATTTCCGTTAATATTCGATAATTTCCGATATTTACTTAGGAGAGACGTAATCAAATGGCTAAAGAGTAAACCTAAAAGGGTATTAGGTATCGAAAATTTCCGAAAATTTTATGATATAGTTATACAACGGTATCGGATATTAACCTAACGAAACTCCCTTAGCAGCATGTTATGTTAATAAACGGATATCCAGGTTAAGGTTATCGGATATCGGATAATCTGTTATGTGGATATTAACCTAACGGAATCCGGATATTAGGAAAACGATCTAGGATATCGAATATCCATTGCTATCTGGTTCATTTACTCTCTAGTTCAGCTAATGGAAGAGCAACTACAATGAAGCATGTCCCAGGACCGTGAACGAGTGAAGTGACGGTAGGGGATCTAAGCTGCTATATGTCACTAGTAGGGGTGAGCATTTGGCCGTAACCGCATGGATTTTAACCAACTGTTCATTTGCGAGATGGATGTCCAGAACCGTTCGTTAATTGATTGGATGCGGATGGAATTTTGAAATCCAACCGATAACGGATCGGGCACGCCCAAGACCTTAAAAATCCGTTGGACATCCATATCCGTTAAATTAAGGGTATTTATATAGTTTTAGAAAATACTATGGATCATTTAGAAATTTTTAAGATGTTTGCTTGGGTGTTGTACATTGCATTTGTATATTTGTATACATATATATCAAAAGTAGGTTTTATAAGGAGTCATTTGTGTTGGTTTTATTTTCTTTAATATAAATTTTAACTAAAACAAATCCATTGGATTATCCGCATCCAACCGTCCATCCGTGCATCCATTGGATGCAAATCCGTTGGATATGGATTGGATGCAGATGCCGGATATGGATTGGATGCGGATGCCATATTTGAAATCCGTAGTGCAATAGATTGGATGCGGATGAGGTGAAAACCGGTACATACTGGCCCATGCTCATCCCTAGCTGTCAGTATCAAAGGAGTACGTTTATATCCCTGCCAATGCCATGAAAAAGATGCACAAAATCTTGGGTAGAAAACATACGATGATTCAAAATTAGATATCAACCGAGGTTGTTTCTAATGAGACGAAACAAGAAGTATCTTTGAGGCAGTATATCCGTACCATCTGGAAGAAAAACACCATAAATTATTGGCTAGACCTGTAGGCCGTAGCCAAGTTGTAATGTCTCATCAGTAGATGAGGCCATTTCCAATTCACAAACAATCACCAGGGGAGAAGGCAAAACAGAACATAAAGAAATCTTCCTGTAATCTTTTTTTTTTTTTAATAAGAAAACAGGTTAAACCTGACCATTACATGATGCGTTGTCGAATTTCATCGCCGACTGTAGTTCAAGTACAGCAAAAAAGAGGTACCGAACCAAGTGTTCGTTAAACCTTCCACTAGACTTACTGCCGCTAAACTTCTTGATATATAGACTTCCTGTAATCAAATTACCAGCTATACAATTTACTTGAAGCCTAGACTAAGCAAGTACGGAAAGAAAAAAAAAAAAAAAATCTAAAATAGGTTTCATAATAAAATCAACACTTTCGTATCCACTTTTTCTTGCAGTGTTCAAAGAGTGTTTATCTTCCAAACCCGCAAAAGAATCGGTACAAATTGCTACATTTAGATGCTGCTTAAGTGTTAGAAATTTGTTCATACAAACATAGATTTACTGACGAGGTCAAAGACAAATAAAAACTTAGAAGGAACCCTAGCAGCAGAGGAAGAGATACATGAAGAGAAACTAAAAAAATGAAGAAGAAAAAAACACACCCACCGCAAAGCTATGCATACTAATGTTCTTCAGTCCGGTTTTTTTTTTTTTTTTTTGGAGTTTGCTTATAATTTTCTTTTCTTGTTTATTCCCAACCAGCACCTTGCTTTCCTGATCACAGCTTCCCTCAGAAATACAACTTCAAGAAAACAATGATTACACACTCTAACCGTAATAGCAGTACATCGGTTTATGATTTACAGGGAAGAGACAGATTGAGAGGAGAAAGAGAGAAATGGTTAAGAGCGCAGTTAATACTGCAACCTCTCTTCATTATCGGAATTCAGAGACTCCATGCCTTTCAGAGTAGACTCATAAGTCTTCGAGTTAGATAAGATCCTACCAGAAGATGTCCTCTTGGAATCTGACGACAGAACATTCAAAGCTCTCTGTTGAGGTGTACCTAAAACCTTACGTAGTGCTCCTGAGCTACCTTCGGTGGTTCGAGGGCGAGATGGGTCAGATTCACTCCCAACAACCGCATCCCGGCTGCTAGAAACAGCAACACGCCTTGATGAGCCGCCAGATCTTCCCAAAAAAGTTGAGCCAGATAACTGAATAGTTCCAAGGAATTTATACAGTCAGCTTCGGAAGTAACTGTAAACCAAAACCAATCTTGCACAATATAGGCATTCTACAGCATATTCACACACCTTTGGAATTAAATTTTAAGAAACAAGAATAGCTATGATTTCAATCAAGCGTGAACAAATCATTAGAACAGTAGAATCCAATAATATTCCTGGTTCAGTCACTTTCACATGGAAGTGATGCATATTTTTACCTATAAATTACTATAGTTGTGTGTTGAATGATCGAGGATTTCTTCTAATACAAAGATATACTTAAGGTTATGGGCCCTTCTCTGACGGCACACATGGCCACTAAGTGACTAGCAGCTATCAACAAACTATCGTATGAAGAAAGAGAAAGCTCCTTACTCCATACATCAGTCAAGCATGAGAACATACACACATGTATAATACTATGGCTCAACCAAGAAAACTCACCATAGGATCTTTAGTAACAGCTGAATCGTTAGCTACTGGACTTTTCTGTTTAGACAGGCTTCCTGCGTTTATACCTTGGGCTGAGACTCTCCCTACGAGCATCGGCTGTTGAAGACCAACCTGGTTGTCTTCCTTCTTCACCGCCTGGTTCAAAGTAACAAGTAATCAGCATGTGTAAGCCAGAACATATCATGTTCATATAGGAGACCAATATGATCATGAATCGAAAACAACGTAAAAGAAAGAAAGAAAAATAACAGGGTATAACAAATAAACCAATAGTGAAACAAAAGCAGGGGTGCCGGTTGAGAACTATTTATAAAGAAAACTACAATAATATGCAGAGGGTAGTAAACAACCTGACGGTCTGTCCACATTGGCAACTGGTGGAGGCACACCAGCGCTTGGGCCTGCCAGAGGAGCCTAAAAATAGTAACATAAATAAGCATTAGACACATAGTTCCAGAGGAACTAAAAGAATATCAGAAACTCGTCACTCTACATCACTTACAAGAGCACGGGAAGGAGGGTAGCAATCTGTGATTGCTGATACTTCAGAATGGTCCAGTCAAACACATAATCAAACTGAAAACCTGAGAAAGTAGATTGAAAATAGATAAGTAAAACCAGAATCCACATTCAGAAAGATTTGATTGATATAAGCAGATGATTTCAATGACACAACAAAAGGTAGAGAGAAATCAAACCTTCACGAATGAAAAGATCTCGAAATATTCTTTTCAAATAGGCATAATCTGGCTTGTCATCGAACCGCAGTGAGCGGCAGTAATGAAAGTACGACGCAAACTCTGTAGGATATCCTCGACATAAGGCCTGACAAGGATGTCCAAATTTTTAGTCATATTTCCATTATAACAAGCAAGATTAAAGAAGTACACATTATGGCAACCGTAAATCACCTCAATAGATGTGAAACTTTCTTTTCACTGATTTTCTCATACTTCTGTTTCTTAGTTCCAGCCTTGAGTCCTTGCCAGGGAAGACTACAAAGAAGAGGAGAGCAGAGAGCTTAAATAAATAAGCAAAACAGACAAGAATAGAATTAGTGAACAAGGTGGGGATGTTCTACCTTCCTCTGAGGAAATACATAAGAACATATCCTAGAGACTCCAAATCATCCCTCCGGCTTTGTTCTATCCATGATATACAAGAGTGAAAAATAGCCAAAATGATAAGCATAAAGTCAACAAATAAGCACATAATAGTGGATATGTTACGTAGTTAAGCAAAGATAAAATGAGCTGCAAAACGAAATTTATCAAAGAATCATGGAAAATACGCATTCAAATATTAAAAAACATACCAATGCCGAGGTGAGTATTCATGCTCGCATACCGAGCAGTTCCTGTCAAGTTCTTGTTTTCCCTGCATTATTCCAGACCATGTAATGAAGAATCAATACAATAGACAATTCAGATAGAAAGACAGAACAAGTTCTCAGCTATTGGTTAGACTACTGGTAGCCTTAGGCATGAGTAGCAAGCCCCTAACATGTTTCCTTCATATATTCAAGTTAAAGTATAAAGAAAAATAGCTCTAAACCTATAAAACCAAATATTAAATTTATTTGATGCTATTAGAACTGTGTACAAATGCCAAGAAGATCAAACTTCTATATCTGCTTACCTATATGGAATGTGTTGGTGTGTTGAAGTATCCCTGTACTTCTTAGCCAAACCAAAGTCAATAACATACACCTATATGGAAAGCAAAGGCATGCATCAAAACAACTTATCCTGAGCATTTGCTGGAGAATGGACACAAGTACTACAAAGTATAGACACAAACCTGATTTGCACGCCTTCCCAGCCCCATGAGGAAATTATCTGGCTTAATATCTCGATGTAGAAAAGATTTGGCATGTACAAATTCAACACGATTAATCTGGCACACACACAAGAAAAAAATGAAAAAAAAGAGGTATTAAGAATAAGAATATGCAATGAGTGAATTTACAATACCCACCATCTGGTCTGCGAGCATCAGAACAGATTTCAGAGAAAAGTTCCTACTGCAGAAGTTGAATAGATCTTCAAGACTAGGTCCAAGTAAATCCATCACGAGAACATTATAGTCCCCTTCAACACCAAACCATCTCACGTTTGGAATTCCAGCTGCCAATGTGGAAACAAACAAATATTGAGATACTAAAATTTAACCTTGGAAATAAAAGAATAATAGTAAGTAGAAAAAGAAAGAGATAGTAAGTCTCATTACTTCCTCCTTGTAAGAGTCTGTATAACTTTGACTCGTAAAGCAATTGGGGATGCTTTGTCTTGACATTTTCCTGTTGAAGAGAAGAGTCTATGTCAAATATCATGTAATCTCTACATGTAAAATAGCTGATGAAGGCATCTGATATGAACAAAATCATCTAAAGCTCTCAGCTTATAATGCAACATGCATGATCATGACAGGGGTCCATACCATGCTATGACACAAAAGTGCAATCCCAAAAAAATGAATAAATCAAGGCATAATAAGTGTAACACAACATATAACCTGATGTTAAACCTAAGCCTACGCTATCGAGATAAGAGACTTTGTGAAACACAGTCCAGATCATTTCTAAGCCCTCGGGTATACAAAGAGAAACAGTACTCCGCTACAACCTTACGGATTGTGGATACGAAAAAGGCAATTCATAGTGTGCACTAGTAAGACTAGTGAAGGGGTTCCCATTTGTATGTTGGAAGATCGACCTCTTCTCCAGTTGACTGAAATCACCTTTGTATGCTATTTGACACTTCTACAATTCCTTTATCTACAGTTTAAGTTATGCTTTAGCAATTGTGTCGATAGAGCTATAAGCCAGGATTCACATTTAATAAATATCCTCAGTTTCTGCTACAAGTATAATCACAGCTCACCAGAACATCATTAACCATATCTACTTGACCAAATCCTTTTTTCCGTTAACCAACAACTGTTAATTGTCTGGTCAAACCTAATACGTATCACTCGCAAGAACAATCCTCCCAGGTCTAACTGCTTACATCCTCGCTGTTTCTAACATTAATCCCCCCTAAAAGTAATAATACAAGTCACACGAAGAAAATTCGTCGCCACTTCATCAGAACCCAAAACACTGAAACAGATACCAACTCCCTCGCCGCGACAAAATACATCACTTCCAGACTCAATTAGTCAATACTCTTACAAACTAAGCCGCGTAACGAAACACAAAAACATGGAAAATTGGAAGCAATTTGCATCAAAGTGTGAAGAATAAACAAAAGAAAAAATTCACAACTTACAAGCTTAATAGCAACCTCTTCATTCGTCTGAATATTAGTACCTACAATCAATCAAACCTCATTTCTCAATAAAAATCAAAACTTGAAGAGAAGAAAAAAAAATCGAAACAAAAACTAATTAAGTAAATTAAAAAGAAGAAATTACCCAAATAGATCTCTCCAAATGATCCGCTACCGATCTTACGACCAAGTCTAAATTTGTTGCCCACACGAGGCTCCATCAAAAAAAAAAGAACTCAAAAAAATCAAATGTTTAACCCTAAAATCTAATCACCACCACCACCAGCAGCAGGAGCTGAGTAATTGATAACCTAGTTTAAGTAGAGAGAGATTGAAGTTGAATCAACGATTATCAGAAATTGATAACCTAATTTGATTGATTCCCATCGAATTGAGAAAGAAATCTAAGAAGAGAGACAGGAAGTGTTAATTTGAGAATCTGATATTAGGAGACGACTCAAGAGTAATCGAGAATGGAGATCTAGGGTTTTGGTTGGGGGAGAGAGAGGGGAGGGGAGATGTTTTAAGTAATCATCTCTGCTGCTTCTGCTTCTGTTTCTTTGCTTGTGCTCTTACATGAAAAGGAGAAGCATATTTGATCCAAAAATTATTTTTGCCAAACAAGGAATTTTCTAAGGGAAGAAGATAAATTATGCTTTTCTTTCTTTTCTTTTCGACTTTTTTTTTTTATTTTTTTTTATTTTTTTTTTTATTTTGTACTACTATATTTCGAAAATGGGGCACGGATATTTCAACCCTACTTCTTACTAAACAAACAATATAATATCCGGATGCCGAAGTGACCATATTTGAGGATTGACTATTACAGATCTAGTTATTCAAGATGTGTACATAAAACTTCTGATCAATCAACATTAACAGACTCTGTTCTATGTTTGTTTACCATTAGTATGAATCATGTTGTTTGTGCAACTGTTATTTTGAAGATTGCAGACTTTTCTTTTTCTGGTTTTCGATCTTCTTAAGTCTTCTTGCACATTTGATTCTTTGGGATCCAAAAAAGCGGTTTATCTTGATAGACTTAAGACTTTTTGTAGAGGTCGAAATAACTGTTTAGTTGCTTCTCCTCGTAGAATTGCTTGGGTAGAGCTTGTTCACTGAGATAGATTATTTCGATAATCTTTGCCTTGGTTTGATCTTTGATCAGACGAGTTCATATATTGATATATTGAATAAAAAAAAAGATCATTTAGTATACTTTATCTATGATCTAAATATTGGTTTGGGAGATTGATAATTGTGTTGGTTACTGAAACAGATTTAGTTCTTTGTTGTTTCAGATAACGATCCAAAGTAGTTGATAGCGGAAGTTTTCATAGCAGGTGAAGCGGCTCAAGATATACAGTGGACTCTATCTCGGGATTCACGTGCGTAAACCAGATTGGTTGTAGGCGCATAAATACTAAAGGAACTGAGTAACTAGGTGTATTTTACTTGGTCTCAGTTATACGAAGTTGGGGTAGTCAATTATTATAGCGGCTTAATTAAGAGTATTCAAAAGCTGGACTAGGTGTTGTGGTTTTTACGCAAGCAGTTTTTCTCCTTTTAACAAAATCTTGTGTGTTGTGCCATTACTTTACTTTCCGCATTACAATTATTGTTATAGTTATAATTAAGTAATTGCACTTGTATGTTAATCCACTTGAGTACGATCCCATGGTTTTTTTGGTCACAAACATAGACTACATAAAAAGTTACATCTTGATGAAGTAATTCTTTGGTCATTATTGCTTTGGTAGAATTACACAAGATTTGTATGTATAGGTTGACACAAAAATATTATGGTGCACTCGGTACCCTCGTTATTTCAGTTATGTTAATTTAGCTCGCGCATCAAGATAAATCAGATTATAGTTATTATTTTTTATAACTAAGTGAGTATGTATGTAAATACCTATAACTATTGATTTATAGTACAATCAGAGGTGAAATCAAAGTTGAAAGTTGAAGGGGAGATCTTTTTTTAGCATATAGAGTCATACAATGAATAAAATACATGTTTAGAAAATTAATACTAGAAATTTACATACATAAGTACCTACCTCTCTCTAGAATTTTATATTGTTCAATTCAATTAGAATTTTATTTGTTCAATCCAAATTGATACCTACAATAAATGGATTGTTTATTGTTGGATTCCGGTTATAATTTTATGTTGTCCATTTAATCAAATGTGTTATTTACATAGTATCCACCATAAGAATGTGAGTTTGACGAAGATGACAAGATACCTAAAAACGTATATATAAAGAATTTGTGGTTCTTTTCTATCCGGACGATGCAACGGTCAAGATAAATTTTTCGTTAAACTGAGTTCAAACCATTTTTTAGGTTATAATGTTCCACTTGTAGTTTTTTTTGTGCCGTAATTAATTGTTCGTCGTCTATTAATTATTGTTTAATCATATTGTCTAACATTCTTTGGAAAAGGGTATTAAAGTCATTTGTCTTCATTTAATCCTTGATATCAACCAATGTGAAAATTTTCAAACTCGGCATCGTCAAGTTTCAGATATATATTATCACGCCCTTTACACTCTCGGTATTCATTGCTTAGAATAAAAATCCTAGTTTTTTTTTCATAATTGGATCGGTTACTTCACAAAAAATTAACATGACGACAAATATCTGGCATAGCAAGTTACCTGTTATTCATGTTGGCCTTCTTTTAGTCTCATGATGTCATTTGTTATCATCGGATGGGAATCCGAGAGCTACATATGTTTATTTGAAAGTAGCATGAGTGATCATATCAACAGTTTTTAACTCATCGTAGTAGCATGCCCCTTTGCGCACATTCAATAACATATGAAGGAAATACATTTTCCTTAAATTCAGGTGAGCACTACTAACCTTGTCTTAGATCCACTTGGATGGAAAACCTACGTAAGTTAGATCCCTTGCTTCTGACTACTTCTTATTTGCTTTAAACCACCCCTGAAATTTTGTCTTATTCGCGCCTGACTTATCTAAGACATCTTTTTTATCTTTCGTGTTGAGAAATATCACTTGGTGCTCGCCTTCCAAATGATATGCAGTCTCTTTTCATTTTGATCACATTATTGAATGTCGAAATCGAAAATCCTCTGATTCCATATATCCTTATTGGGTTATGGATCTTTCAATTACAAACATCACTCAATTTCTACCCTTGTTGATGTCCTTGAGTAGGTATTTAATGAATGACACTTGAATTACAAACCTCAAGATTTATGTGTGCATTAAACTGAACGGTCGAATCTTTTTGAGGAACCTCCAACCTATTGTCCGGATCGATATCATCTTTATTTACAATCATATCGATATCACGTCTCCTAGCCTATAAACTTGATATGGATTTTTATATGCCAATGCAATCTCCGCTTTGGTTCAATTCAAAATAGAGTTTACTTTGTTCAATTCAATTGTGTTGTTTACAAAAATTGGATTGTTTATTGTTCAATTCAAGTTACATTTTGCTTATTTCATAACCATTTCCTAAATAATTATCTAAAACTATTTTCTTTTACCATTTTTTTGTTTCCGAACAAAATTTATTCGGATTTGATCGAGATATCAGTTTGTCAAGTAAATTTGGGTTTGTGTAATTAGTAATTCATGTTTCAATAAAAACCACAATTTTTGTGATTTTAGGTTTCATAATGTTTTTCTTTTATGCTACATTTTTATATCTAATGACTATTTCATGACATGTAGTTCGCCATAAGTACATTTTACTATAGCGTTTGGGTATTTCAATTGGAATCCAATGATATATTCGAAGATGATCGATTCTGGCATGTCGATGTTCAAGATTCATTCAAATAAGATCAATGGATACTAAAGCTGGTTGCGATTCCAATGTCTAGTACAAATTATCCTTTTTATAAAGGATTTTCTCTTAATGATGAAGATTTTCTAATATGGTAGAATCAGAATAAAACACCATCTTTGGAATTACATCAATTTCTTCTATGGACAACTATTAGAACAACCATAACAAATATAAGCGACACAATTAGATCCTTGGAGGATAACTGAGAAGGTTTGAAGCATAAAAATTAAACACACAGTTCATAAAATGTATACCCGCATCAAAACCTTGTTTTTTCTATTGTATCAACCTTATTACAAATATATAGAAAGTCTAGGACTCCTGACGCTTAAAAACAAACTTCATGATTTATCCATCTAAGATAACTATCCTAAGCAAGCTGCATTTCTTTGCCACGAGCTTCAGCTCGGAGTCGTGCTTTCCTGACGCGATGGTTGACAAACCTCAGTATGGTAATTTAGTTCATCAAATGTTGAGAACTCCGTCTCCCCCTAAGAAAGAAGGAAATTATTGTTATAACATTTATATTCTTTAGCCTTACTGAGTGACCTGGATTTCTTCTTGCTCGTCATTTTTAGTGTAGTTAAAAGATACATTTCTTTAATCTGGAACAAACTTAGAAACCCATCTTCTCAGAAACCCTAGTAATTATGTTGTTTTAATACTTCTTATTTTTTATTTTTTTTTATTTTTGTATATGTACAATGTACTTGAATTAGCTTGTATCCATGGCTTCCAATATAATCTAAAGAGATAAATTTTTTTCCTTAAAAAAAAAATAACTCTTGTTTTGTTTGATTCACATGTGTTATTTGCGATAATATGGATTGTTTGTTATGTTATTCACTTGGGTGGGTAAATCTTGATTTGTTGTACTAAGGAAGTTGAGAAGCCATTTGTTGTTTATAGGGTGTTTGACAAGCAGAAGTAGAAGCACTTATGCTTATGGACTTCTCAGAACAAAATACGTAATGACCCGTCCCTCCACCGATACTGTCCCCACTTATCCAATGCGTTCATCCGTCGGTGTGGGGTTTTCAACGGGCATCGCTGCGGTAATCCAATAGAAACTTCCCGGGAGGTCACCCATCTCAACGATCATTTGGTAACCAATAGAAACTTCCCATCACCCATCCACTGGATTGCTCCCCCGAGCACGCTCAACTACGAGTTTTACGCGACTCGGAGCCAATTTCTTGAAAAGGCCTCGGTGTTAGTAAAGGACAAACCATTACTTATATTCTATTCGACCAACCAGTACCGAACATCGGAGTATTACAATACCAGCACCTTAAATTGGAGCCGAGGACGGCTCCAGAATATATTCGCAAGCCCAGATCTCCGACGTTCCCTGCCCCTCATGAGAAGCACCTGGACTAACCCCATCCAACGTACCTTCCCACCCTCGGCGGGTGACCGTCGTCGGCTCTACGATACCATTTGTAATGACCCGTCCCTCCACCGATACTGTCCCCACTTAGCCACTTCGGTCATCCGTCAGTGTGGGGTTTTTAACGGGCATCACTGCGGTAATCCAATAGCAACTTCCCGGGAGGTCACCCATCCCTGGATTGCTCCCTCCCGAGCACGCTCAACTGCAGAGTTTTCTGCCAAATCTGGAGCCAATTATGTTGAAAAGGCCTCGGTGTTAGGAAAGTACAAACCATTACTTATATTCTATTCGGCCAACCAATGCCGAACATCAGGGTATTACAATACCAGCACCTTAAATTGGAGCCGTCCTCGGCTCCAGAATATATTCGCAAGCCCAGATCTCCGGCGTTCCCTGCCCCTCATGAGAAGCACCTGGACTAACCCCGTCCAGCGTACCTTCCCACCCTCGGTAGGTGACCCGTCGTCGGCTCTGATACCATTTGTAATGACCCGTCCCTCCACCGATACTGTCCCCACTTAGCCACTTCGGTCATCCGTCAGTGTGGGGTTTTCAACGGGCATCGCTGCGGTAATCCAATAGCAACTTTCCGGGAGGTCACCCATCCCTGGATTGCTCCCGCCCGAGCACGCTCAACTGTAGAGTTTTCTGCCAACTCTGGAGCCAATTGTGCTAAAAAGGTATCGGTGTTAGGAAAGGACAAACCATTACTTATATTCTATTCGGCCAACCAGTGCCGAACATCGGGGTATTACAAAATATGTATAAGTTAGTTTGGCTACATTACAATTCCAGAAGTCAAAATATCACTTTAATCATCATTTATCAATCATCAATAGATATATCATGAGAATACAAATGATAATGCACTTACGGAGATGGATAATATGAAATCAAAAAGAAAGGGATCCCATTTTATATAAATCGGTCCCAGTGTTTCACTCATTTTCGATGTTGTTGTTTCAATTTATATATTTTGAAGAGGTACTACAAGAGACTTCAAAATTAATATCCGAAATCAACGGACAAAAACTTATCCTATTTTGGATCCAATATCTCATGAGATCAAAAATATTAACCTTACAATTTAAAACCAACAATCAAGGTTTATTAAACCCGAGCAAAGAATTTGGTAAAAAAAATATATTAATGGCATGTACAGAAGAACACATACTCTCATTTGAGTTATATCCATATTTGATATTTCCAATTTGCAAGTTGGATTTACGGACTATGGTTAATTCAATACTCTGTCAAACATGATCAGTACGATTCATTCAAAACCCTAATTAATTTTCTAGTCTTACGGGACTTGGATTGATATATATATACGAAACTTCATACAATCAAGTTTATAAAATACATACTAATGAAAACATAATTTTTTGCAGCCATGATCTTATAAGAGTGTTACTTTATGTTTTGATTTCGCATCCCAAACAATTTTCAAAATCAAGATGAGCAAAGAAAAATAGGAAATCAACGGAAGCGGAGATGAAAATGGAAGGAAAAATTAAAACCAATATGGAAAAAAGAGAAAAGATAAAGATAAAATGGAAGTGTATTAGCGCAAAAAACAAGGATAAGCAGTTTTTGGAGAAGCGATATGCTGAACTTTTTTGCTTCATTTTGAAGCGACTTATTTGCTTCTAAAAGTCGATTCAAAATGAAGGATCCAGCCTAACTTATTATTTTTTGACTTACATAAGTCGAAAAGAAACTTCTCTATGCATTTTCAAACACCCTATTAATAAAGAGGGAGGATCGGTGGACACTCTTAAGTTGATATTATCATACATGTTTTGCGCCATTTTCTCCACAAATCCCAAACGACAATGAATTTGAATCTAACATCTTGATGATATGTTCCTCTTATAAGGCTCAACATTCCTACAAAATATGAGCCCGATCCAAGATAGAAGATCGCACCATCTGAGGATATTAATTTCAACAGTTAACTTTTAATGGCTGATATTCAAAGGGGCGGATGTTGTGTTATACGTCTCGAATTGCTCATATTTAGTAAGAATGTGGAGTCTTATAAGAGGAACATATCATCAAAATGTTGATTTAAATTCATCGTCGTTTGAGTTTTGTGAAGAAAATGGGACAAATCATGTATGGTAATGTGCATTTAAGAGTGTTCACGGATCCTCCCTCATTAATAAATATAGGTTGGTTATTGGTGGTTGTTGGACCAAAGATAATTACTCAGAATACTACAGCTTATTGGGAATTTGAGATGGATGGAATATGGATTAACTTAAGCTTGTCCATAATAGAGATAACATATTGCCATGCGAAATTTCTAGGACAATGTTTTCATCACATACACAAAAGATAACATATTGCCATGTGAAATTTCTTGTTTCCGGAAATATGAAACTTCATGGTAGGTCAAGCCAATATTAATCTAACTAGCTTATACATTAATTTAATATGAAAATAAAAATGAAAATATAATAAAGAAAAGACAAGTTTGTTGTCACTAGATTCATTACCATTTGGTCTTCGTGGTATACCGGGACATATTCCACTTTCTCCCTAGTGTATTTGTTTTGTATAATGTTTTTATTACAGTGGTTGAAACAGACCAATGACCATCTTCAACTACTATTGGCTTTAGTTTTAAATAACATACCTACAAAAAAAAAAATGCTCATTTTTAATACATCTACAAAAAAAAATATATAAAAAAAACTAATACTCATTTTTAAATGTTTTAAACATGGCATCTTCTGGCATTAATCATTTTGGAAGAAACTTCGTTCATGCAAAGGTACGGTGCACATTTTTCTCATGCTTAAATTTGATAAACTATTTTAGTTCAATTTCCGAAGCACATTGTATTTTCATTTTTCATGTTTTAATTCATTTTAGTAATGAGTTTAGTGGAGTTTTACTGTATTAATACGTATAATATTAATAGAATATTATATTTGGTGTGTTTTATTCCCGATCTAAATAAATTCATAGATAAAAGAGATATTTGAAACCTAGATGTCCATACTCTAGACAATGTTGATAACAAAATCAAACACGCTGCAGAATTCTATTGTATCAAAATCACAAGTGGAAATCAAGCCACAATGCACTTTGTGTATTACAGACACCACCAATCAAGAGGGTGTTTGGATGCCAAAACAAAAAATTAGAAATAAAAAAGAATTGCTTTACAAATAGTAGACATTTTTATTTCTGAAAATCACTCAAATTGATTTCGAATCTAATTTAATTTTTTTCGCTTTCAAGAGTCGGAAAGTAACTTTTCGAAATGTATCTATCCTTAGTAAATTTGCAACTGTCAAATAAAATTTCATTTCTTGGATAAACTACTTTAAGACGTATTAATAGAGTAATAAATTGGTGGTGTTGATATTCGCGATCTAAATAAATTTATAAACAACATTGGGAGTCCATTTTGAGACTCTTGACAATGTTTCTAATAAAATACGTTACACAATGTCATTGTATCAAAATGAGAAAATAAAACCACAGTGCACTCTGTGTATTACAGACACTACCAACTAAGCTACTCTGCGATATTCAAATGATGTCGAAGTCACAAAACTCTAATTTGCTTTCAGATTAGATCACTGAATTATTACTTAGCTTCCATAAGTAGCTCTAACAATATTTTTTATAAAACCACTCACTTGCAAAAAAAAACGAAATATTTTTGTGCAAAGATTTCTTCACTATCCTTTTTAAGGCGAACAGTTTTTAGAACCACTGCATATTATGCAAGAGTAAGTTGGATGAATTGGGTTTGCACTAAAATTTGATTTCCTGATTTAAGAAACCACTAATTTAAAATATACACTATATCCACTCACTTACTCCTCCTTAATGTGTGAGCACATCAATTAAACAGGGTTTGTTGTTGAAACTGTGGGTTCAAAAGATCCTAACCTAATCTATAATAATAATTATTGATTAGCCAATCAAAAATCTCCATCAGGAGTTCCATTAATATCAATGATGAATAGGGGTTCCTTGTTGTGGTGGTTTAGGAGAGAGTTGATCCGTTTGTTTGACTAACACAATCAATGTCACTCTCTAACCGGTACAACTACAAGGAAGGAGGACCAGTTGGTACATGTCGATTAGTTGAAATCTTGGCTTCTTTATTGCTAATTAAACATGTTTTTAGACTAGCTATCAGCTGAATTGATGTGGAAATGTTGCCTAGTATAGTATAATTTATGACTTGAGAGTACAAATGATTCTCCCTCTGGGAGCTAATATTATGGGATGAAGCATCTCAATTCCCAAGCTTCAGCTTCTCTTATAGAAAAGGGGGCTTCCATATGCTTCCTTCTTTCCCCGGCTAGTTCACTTTCCGGCGACCAAGTCCAGTTCAAGTCTATATAGTCTTGTTAAGGCTCACTATCAGATGACTCAGGTCAACATTGATAATGCTACCAAGGGCTCTCAAAGTGACTCAAAGCACAAATAGGTCAAGGAAAGCCTGAGGAAATTGAAAAGAAGTGATAAATGGGCCTTGTTTTAACAAGTCTGTACTTTGTGCAATGAAAATGAATCAATTATGCAAAATTTCTTTCAAACTGAAAATAGTTTGAATTTTACAGAAATCAATTCATCAAACTCCATATATAAACATAAAAGAAGTTACGTTTTTGATTAATAAATCCAACTAATGCAGTCTCAGCATTTGCAGTTATTTACAAAATGATGATAAAAACTTGGTAAGAGACAATCAACTAATACTTCTTTTCTTTTTTCACAATCTGCAACTCATCAAACCTGTGTAAATATATTACAAACAACAACCTTTTTTTTTGTCGTAAAAGGGGACCTCATAACAACAAACCCCATGTAAGAGACTAAAAAGAAAAAAATAATGAGTGAAGGAACATAAAAATTAACAGGCAACAACAGCATTAAACTCTAGCAAAAAAATATTAACCAAAACTATCATAAAGGGGATCTTGGGGACGATACATGTTGGGAAAATATGGATGAGTGTTTCTTGTGTAACCTCCCTCTCAAATGTCTGATTTTTGCATCTACCCTTGCTGTAAACCCTATCTTTGTTTCTTGCCTTGCTTTCGATCGTTCCCTTCTCCACATATGTTGATCCTCTTCATCCTTCTTGTAGTATTTGATCTCTTGAATAATATGGTGGTCCATTGGGTGTAAAGATCTTTGGAAGGCAATGTGAACTAAGTATGGAAGATTACAAGCAACGGTCACCAAGAAAGTGACACTCCAGTAAATGGGAGCTGGAGCTAAGGCCTCCACCAGGATTTTGTAAGCGTTCTTGGATGTGAGAGGTGACATCATGCCGTAGATGAGTAAGAAAACGTACCAGGTACATACACTTCCCCATACAAAGAGGTGTTGTATCCACGTGAAATGACTCATTGTGAGCGCGATTTGGCAGTTGACTGCCCAAATTATAGACGTGAACATGGTGGCTCCTACGACTGCCATGTCAGCATTTTGACCTCCTTTACGGAAAGCGCCAGAGACAAAACTTATGTTAATGAAGAAGATGGCAAGAGATGAATACAGACCATTACACATCCACCCAAGTATTCTATACCAATCGAAGAACAAGTTTTTCGGTCCTTGCTGATACAGTGCTGGAAACTGGAAAGAAACAATAATACATGTCAGTTAATCACTAAACCTTAACCTGCATATCGATGCCAACAATAAACAAGGGTCAAGAAGAACAAATTTTGATGTTTGCACGGCTCACATGGTGGCCTTTTAACAAATCAAACCTCAAATATGGATAACATTGGCACTAGGTATACAAATTTTGACTAACCTGTAAGCAGACTTCGGAAGAAACATCTTGCTCGAAAACTCCGAGTGAAATGACTGGTAATGAAGTGAGAATAACATTGAATAATAGCATGTACCAGTCATCGTATACTGATTGGCCTGAAAAGCCAGTGAATGCTTCAAAGTAGAATAAGGTGAGGCCAAAAGCTATGTTCTTGTAAAAAAGTAACAGACCTGGGAAATGCACAAAAATACAGTGTTTATCAGAGTGTATACAGTTACCAATATGAATGGAAAGAAAAAAAAATGTTGTAAAGTTCCTCATTCTTACCATCTGGGCAATCCTCTTGTAGCACCAGTGCCCATGAACAACAAGAAGTCTTTCCAAGAACCGAAACTGAGAAATGGAGAAGTCACTAGACATTACAGCCTGCATCCCTTCTACTCCACTTATGCCAACACCAATGTCTGCTTCTTGAATCATACCAACGTCATTTGCGCCATCACCGATTGCCAAAGTAGTTTTCCAGTTCCTTCTTTTACTAACCTTGTTACCTATTTGACACCAAAACAAGAAGTCAGATTAAGATATTATCTTTATGTATTATCATGTACTTAAAAAATAAAATAAAACAACCCTACCATTGCCTTTTGCCTTGGAGAAACCCGACAACATATTACAGATGCACAATCAACTGCTAAACTCAAAAACTGATGCTTCATATCGTCCTCCAAAGCGTAAGCCAAAGTTTTCCCATCAATAATCAAGGCAAAAGCAGCGTGAGGGTCTTTTTCCAGCCTGATCATTTGGGATCCATTGGTGAGTTGTTTCAAAATGTGTTCTCTGATAGCCTGCTCAAAAAATAGATCAACTTACCCTATCAGCTTGGAAAGTTACAGCGGTTTTATCATCACCATGTGTGTTACTAATGTATCATTTCATTTGGCCATTGTGGTTTGGTTTTCAGAAATTGTTTATAGAGCTTATCAGTACCTTGTTGGCATCTTGGGCTAACATATCAGTGTTCATTGTTGTTATCAATATCTGTTTCATGCCTTGCAAAGTAAACTGCACGCAAATCTGCAATGCGCATACAGAGACACAATTCAGAAAAAATGGCTATGAGATAATTATTACCAAGATGTTAACGTAATTTGGATGACACATACCCGATATTGATTGCAGTTTCCATCTTGTCTCCTGTCAGCACCCAGATCTTAAGACCAGCTTGGGCAAGTTTATCTATGCACTGAGGCACCTATAGAAAGAAAAAAGAATTTTAGAATGTAAAAAAGAACAGAAAGGATCTTTGTTATTATGATGCTACAAACTGTGCACTCACTCCTGGTTGTAGTTTGTCCTCCACAGCAGTGGCACCTACAAGAATCAAATCTTTTTCCATCAAATCTGCAGCGCGTTCAAGCATAGCTTCTCTTTCGGCACCTATAGTAGTCCTAGCTTTTTGAAATTCACTATTCCAGGCAAGATACTCGGACTCTTCAAGTTTCCTATATGCAAGCGCCAATGTCCGCAACCCAGCTTCTCCGTATTCTAACAGATGCTTACTTGTATCCTCCTCGTATGCTCTCCCATTTTTGGATAACCGGTCGAATATAATGCTGGATTGTTTATCAGAATTATGTCACAAGTCCTTCAAATAATATTTACTGCATATGCATTATGAAAACGTGCACATGAAATGAACCCCCCTTAGACAAAGTTATCATCCAAACAAGCTAAGAATAAAAATCAGCAATAGGTCAATTGCCAATTGAAGTGATACGTTTAAAAGACGAATGATCAACTGCAGCCTAGTTCACACAAAATTAAATGCACAAGAACTATGAATGCATGGTGAGAATGGTCCCATCATGTGGATATTTCATTCTTCGCTAATTCTGAAAATATCAGCACTGCCGAAAGTATAGAACAGATGACAATATTTTTAACAGATCCATTTTATGGTTAGTTTTCACATTTTAAATCTGCCCAGTCTAGCAACAACCAAATTCAGTTAGGTATTCTTGTTCCTAGACGGAAAAACAGCCTACATCATTATCACCCACTTCATGGATTATGGAAAGGACACACATATAAGACCTACCAAACCATGGCTGGATCCTATCAACATCCTAATGGTGTTTTCTAACACCATACTCCCTATACACTATCAAAGGGTCAACATAAACCCAGTCCATTTGAACTTTTCCTTCGAACCAATTAATTTCTACTGCATATGATGTTCAAGTAGAGTGATAGACAGATAGTTGTATCAGACCTGTCTGCACCTTTGCACAGAAGAAGAATCTGCCCATCCTCATCTTGCACAATTACTGACATTCGCTTTCTTTTGCTATCAAACTCCAATATATTCAGGATTTTGTATTCCCTGCAAATGTTTCATTTGATCAATACAACAGACACACATGAACCAATGCCAAAAGAAAATGGAAATGAATATTGTTCAATATTTACCTTTCTTCAGGGTTTCCTGAGGGATATCTTTCTCTGATAACAACAGTTGATTGAGTTCTTTTGCAGAACTCAAAGCCAAATTCTCTAGCGGCAACCAAAAAGGCTGCTTCATCTGGTGATTCTGCTTCATAGGTAAAACTTCCAGTTTCTTCATTTGGCTCGGGTAGTGCTGTTTGACAGAGTGCCAATATTCTGAAAAACAACATAATGTTTCTTGCAGTTGGCTCTTTCATCCAATTCCCATTCATGAGACGGATATCCTCAAAGCTGAATCCCTTTATACTAGCTTTATGTTCCTTTTGACGATCATTAGAAGTGATAAGTCCATGAAGTTCAATTTCTGAACCATGGAAATCACTTCGTCTAGTCTCGAATGACATTGGTGTCCTAGGCGTTACAGTTCCTGAATTCTGATCATTGGCTATCTGTTTTGCTGCAGCAATCTCAACTTCACTGGCACGAACGCCATAAGAAACTCCGGCAATTGAGCATTTCAGAAAATCCATCTGATTGCATGTCAAGGTACCTGTTTTATCTGAGAGTATTGTATCAACCTGCCCGAGCTCCTCATTCAAATTCGATGTCCTTGCCTCTGCGGGCTTCCCAGAAATTTCATCAAACATATTTAGATCTTTATTAATGAACATTGCTTGCAAGACCTTCACAAGCTCGATGGAAACATAGAGTGAGATGGGTATCAAATATCCATATAGAATAAGAGCCGTGATCAAATGGAGAATGCCAGAGATACCAGGTTGCGATTTATTATACATTTTTTGTGATGTATCTTCAGGTACCATGTACCAAGCGTCTGGATACATCAACTTTATCTTCGCCGCGAAGCCTATGGAACTGATAAATGATATCAAAACAAGAAGGGTAAAAGAAAGTAGATAACGTAGTCCATCTTCTTTTCGATCGTACTCCTTTTCGAGGGAGACTTGGTGGAGTTTTGCATAACCTTTGTATCATGACCGGTGAAGATAACTACTCCATACACATATGGGGTGTTTCTGAGCTTCGAATCTCTAAGAAGAATCTGTCCTGGATCAACAGCATAAACTTGACGCTCGTACTCAAGATTACCCACAAAAGAATAGAGATTAGGATTTGGGTCTTCACATCTGATTGTTCCTGTGAAATCCTTAAAAGCCATGTCATCGTCCAACGGCAGTGTTATTTCCAAAGATCTCTTGACCTTCAAGTTTGTCTCACCATCCAAATTCATGGTCTCCACATAGCAAATCCCATCGTCATAGCTTGAAGACAACAGAAGTAAATCAGCAGGAAAAAACTGATCCTTCTCCACTTTCACCACATCTCCTACCCTAAGCTTTTGCCATGGTTTATAACCAAATTGACCATCTCCCATATGTGTATTAACCTTTCTACTATTAACCTTCATATCCTGCATAAACCTATGCCAATCCTCCACAGCTTCCTTAGCCATACTAAGACCAACAACAAACGCTAACGGTGCAATCATACTTACAGCAGAAAACGGCGCAACCGGCGTCAAAGACAGAATCGCAGCCAAAAGAAAATACACATTAGCAACCCTTCGGAACTGCTCGAATATTGCCTTTGGAAGAAATGTAATGATATTGTATTTCGTAGTACTAATACTATTTGTAGTATAGTTTAGAGGCTTTTTACGGTGAAAACGTGGTTGATTACAATGAACAATCCTAGAATAACCTGGTCCTTGTAAAGAAAAACTCTGTTCATCTGTTTGTAACACATCCGGCTGAAAACAAGCAAAACTGTAAAGCTTACTAAACCGTAGCTTCGTCCGTTTCCTGCCTGTTCTTGCCATCTTTATCAAATTTCTCAACTCACATTGACCAGCAACACATCAACCAGCATATACCTGCAATAATCAAACCTTCGAATTACAACTCCTACATCATAAATCCCCTAATTCATTTCAAGAATTTCAAATTTCCTAATTCCATCGTTTTCAGATCTAAAAAGAATTAGAATCAAGAAATTTCAAAAAAGAATATCCAAATTTCCCTCTCAAACATCTCAAATCAACCAAATTATCTTAACAAATCAAGAATCAAAAGCAAGAACCTCTAAAAAAAGTAAAGAATCAAACTAAACTTGAAGATTAATTAAAGCAAAAACTCACACATCAATTAATGTTTGTTTAATTTCACTTAAATCAAATAATTTCCAATTAAAGAATCAGCTGAAAAGTACAGCAGCTAAGAAGAAGAAGAAGAATCTAAGAAGAAAATGTGTGTGTACCTGAAAATTACCCAAAAAAATCTCCAAAAAAATTCTCAAAAATCTCCTGCTTCAGCTTCAGTGATGTTATCTATTGTTTATTCAGATCAGAACCGCGGATTTAGGACTTGAAATCACCAGAAATCTAGGGTTTCTTTCTTTCTTCTTCTTCTTCAATGATGATGATGATCTCTGTATTTCTCTTTCTTTTTTTTCTTAGTCCAAACTCCAAAGACGATTTCCTCTGTAATAATTTTGCTTCAAATTTTTTTCTTTTGCTTGGATTTTTATTTATAATTCTTAATTTTATCTTGTTTTACTGATTCTTTAGATGAGTTGGCAAGACGCGGCATTCGGCTTTATTATGTGATGTGGGACCAATCAGAGTCTGACGTGTGAAGTTGTTAAACCCTAACGCACGTTTAATGGACTTTTCGAAATTTTTGAGAAGAAGAACCTTGACTTTCAATTGGTTTGACATTAATCATTTTTGCACCCACCTGGAAGGGCCTGATTTTATTTTATTACAGTATTATCGATAAAGAACCGGGAGTTGGCAAGTTTCAAGCTCAGATCACCGATATCATCGTTGAGAGACTTGGCTATTGTTGTTGTTTTTTATTAATTAATTTATTTTTTTTTATTTTTTTTGTGATTCAATAGGGTAATGGTTCCTAGATTATTCTTGAATTCATTCATAATTTGTAGACTATTATAATGGCTCGAACCCTGACCTTTCTGAGAGAGGGAGCATAAAAACCATTAAACCACTTGATGGTTCGCGGTGATTTTATCATTATACTAGAATGACATCTGCAAATTGAACGAGTACGAATTCTGCAATTCTCTAATGAGTGTTTATATGAGACAGGCCCTTACGAAGCTTAAAATCGAGCTTTATATGAAGATCCATGTCAGGATGAGTTGATGGCTACAAGCCTACAACTCCTATGTCTTAAAGGTTCCCAACAAAAAAATGTTAAATGATTTAGCGCATTTGTGCTCCGTAGTTTTCCACTGAGAATCTTAATTTTTGATATCTAGAGGTGAACAAACTATTCAAAAAATGGATGATTGTAAATGATCTGAGCTAAATTGTTTAGTTTGAGAATTACCAAGGGGCTTGAGATAGGAGTTCGAACCTCATAATTACCAAACCATTTTCAAATTTAAAGGAGTTTGGATATAGCCTAAGAACTAGTATATCATCCTATCAAAAGAAAATGATTTGTCTCAAAGGCAATTTTTATGTGCTAAACCACTGCACATTTTTTTCTCTCCAAGCTTTGGCTTAAACAAAATCTTGAACTTTAGCTTTAGGCCATGCTTTTTCAAGTTCGAATCAGCACTCTTCAAAAGAATGTGTATAAAATAACTTCCAACGATATATCTGAAAACATAAGTTAGTCATGAAAATTATATGACAATAATCATGTTATCCAAAAAAAAAAAAAAAGGTTAAGGTGTTTAGCAAATTTCTAAAGTATAACTCGCGCCTTTTTTTTGTCGGTAAAAATCCTCAAACAATGTAAATGGGTCACAATTGCAACTATCTTAAATCATTTGATCCTGTATTTACAACTCGACTATGTAAAAGAAAAAAAAAATAGTGAACTTATTTGTATAAAACTAGATGACCGCTACCACGGTGGGATGGCCGAACGAAAAAATTGACGTAAAACTAAATTTTGTGTTCACAATTTAGTTCCGCCGTAGGGTGAAAATATTATTTTTCCTGAGGCGGCGAAGGTATAATTTTTCCAAACACGACGAAAGTATCGTTTTTCCGAGACAGGATAAGCCATGGTATATTTTTACTTTGCAAATAATTTGGTGGTGATTCAACACCATATGTTGTGCTTTTCATTTTAAAATTAGTTCTTTTATATTAGTCAATCATTTTATTTTTCTTGTAGCTTTTTTTCATTTTTTTTTAAGATATGTCTAATTTGAAGTTATGCCTAATTTTTAAGGAGAAAAGATACAAAATTTGGAGAATAATAAAAAAATTGAAAAACAAAAATTTGATACATTGTTTGTCTTTCATTGCGTAGCTAATTTAAAGAAGCTTTCAAATATATAAAATTTATAAAAATACGACTTGTAGTTTGGAATATACGAGGTTTTTAAATATATAAAAATGTATTTACTGTTGTGCCCTTTCTTTTTGGTTTATTTACAAAAATGTCTAATACCTTATTCCCCTTCCTCTTTGGTTTATTTACGAAAATGTCTAAAGGTAAAATTTGATTTAGATGGACATCTTAGTCTTTTCAGTGTCCTGACCAAAATTCAATCTTTTTTGTGTAATTGAAAAAAATGTCACTTCACATTGACAAAAGTCATAGTATATAGAGTCATCATACAGCATTTCGATTCGGCCTAATTATTCGTATAAATTTTTTCAAAGTGGATGAGGAGTTATTGTACGCTGAATGGGGCTGGTTTTCATGGCCAGTGATTGAATTAGGTTACCACTTACAACAGACGTCTCAATGTTTCACTGGATGAATTAATCTAATCATATGGTATTGGCTTTAATTTTTAATTTAATTGGTGGCAATAAGAGCCTATAGTAATTTGATTCTTCTCAAGGTACAACCGTACAAGTCACAAACGAAAACAAATTTAGTGGGACCCTCTGATCATTATAAGTTTCTAATTTAACCTTAAGTACATTTAAGTGGGTCCCACGGAATGGGTCGTGTAATAATTTCTGTGCAGGGTTTTAGATTAGTTTAATATAGTGATTAGAGTAGGACAAGCTTTATTACATTTTCTAATCAAATTAGTACTAATGGGAGACAATCTTGAATGACCGAATAAATTACCAACAGTGTTATTAATGTAAACACTTAACAGCTATCGAGCAGTAACTTTGCACATTTTTTTTTTAAAATGAAATCAAGATTCCTCTCATGTTGGAAAACAACGTGGATTTGAGAAGCAGACTGTTGGGATCCTAAGCCCATATTGGTTAGATGTGGCTTAATTGGTAGTTTATAAGTCAATGGGTTCCCTCATCTAGTCAACCGATTTTCGAGTTGAGTTCTATCCATGGGCTTATGACGAGTTTAGGGTCGGTACCCTAACACAAACTCTTCCTTCCAAGAGGTAAAGACTGCAGAGTAATTCCTCCATAGTCCCTAAACTCTAAGATTAAGCGGAACTATTTTGTGGTAAATTTACATAAAAGGTAAAAAAATAAATCAGAGTATCATCTCTTAGGCAAATGTGGCCTTGGATTTGAAAAACGGACTTCTTCTCATAAATAAATTTCACAGCCAATCTAAAATCGAATCTCAAATAAGTTCACACAAAAAAATAAATTAAAAATGCCTTTTAGGAGTACAGGCATAGTGATGCCTCTCTAAGATCAAAATGAATAATTTTGTGGTAAAGTTGTTTTCTTGTAGTGTTTTTTTTTATCGGTAAAGAATTTGGTGCTGACGAATTCCGAATTTATGTCACATATATCATCATCCAATAACTTTACCACTATACTACGATGACAACGGCTTTTCCCATCTTATATAGTTTCCAAGGCCATGTTTGCCATGTACTACATATATATAGTCTCATGTCCACTACCTAAACTTTTAGTTTAGATTTCCTTTTGGACAAATCTAGTATGTTATAGCTCGGGTCATGTTTGGCTTTTAAAGTCTACCCGAGAACCATTATGGCAAGTCAAGATATTAATTTTCTCATAAAACAAGGAATTGAAGAGATCAATCACCAAGTGGTCTGGTAGTTGGCATGCTCCCTCCTAGAGGTGTAAATTAGGCTGTGCCAGCACGAGCCACACCCAAAGACCTGACGCTAAAATTTGAGCACCCCCAGCCCAGCACGTGACTTAGCCCAGCACGGCACGTCATGTTAGTTAAATGGGACGTGTTGGGTTTGACTAATTGGCACAGTAGCATAGCACAGACGCGGCACGGATAAGCACGTGGCCCCGGCCCCAAGACACGTTAAGAGAGCACGTCATAACATGTACAAATACACCATATAACAAGGCATAATACATCACATTTTTGTATATTTCACAAAAGAGTCACTATTCTAGCTAGTTTTTAACATTTTATGTTGGCTTATTTATAAAAACACATATAATACCTAAATATTTGGAAAATATATTTCAATATCGTTGTTATAATGTCGTCACCTATATTTAACTAGAACATTAATTTACATGACAATAATCAAATTTTATATTTGATGGGTTATTTCTTTTTATTGAATAAACTTGTTAATTTTACTTGAAATAATTTCAAATGATATGTTGTCTAATTAAATTCTTGTGATAATGTCCACTTAATGTATACATTAAGTGATTTCAAATTGTTTATAGCACGTGTGCCGCCCGGCCTTGACAGACGGCACGTTTATTCGTGTCTTTGTGCGTGTGGGTGTGTTGTGCCTAGCTTTTGACTAGTAAAAAGCACTGGCACGGCAGACACGTTTAAATCGTTGGCACAACACAGCACGGCACATGGCACGTGAATCACGCGACTTCGTGTGCCGGGCCGGCACGTTTTACACCTCTACTCCCTCCCACTGCGGAGGTAGGGATTCGAACATTGTAATTCCTGAAATCCACTCCAATTGAAGGAGTTTGGATGTAGTCTAGGAACCACTAGTCTAGGGCATCAAAAAAAAAAAAAAAAAAGGCATCGAAGAAATGGGTGGAGATACTTAAATTCAGAGTGCAGTACTAGTACTGTACTGAGATTGTAGCTTTGCATGGGTTGGGAGGGCTACCTGTGAAGTCACTCTTTCATTTGATCACTTTGAATTTGATATATACTACCAAAATGTACCTGCTCTTGATTCTCTTATAAGGTTGTGATTGATATGAAGAGATATTCCGTGGAAAGAACGATGGAAAATGATATTTTTGGGATGATATTTATCCGTTGCATGAGGATAGAAGGTTCTCTTTTGATACCATCACGTATACTTTTCTTTTATTTGGATTTTTCTTACATATAGTATAACATTTTGGCCCAAAGTACGACAACAAGATGTGGATAAATTTCAACGTGAGATACAAGACAAAACTTACCTTATAATGTATATTTTCTATCGATGTACTCCAAATATCCCTTAAGATATGATGGTATCAAAGATGTTCTATCAACGTGAAAAGTGACAACGCATATGCGTCGGCCATTTGGACAACCAAAACCAATCCTTATGTTGGAAAATGGAAATGGTTGCAAATCGCAATTCCCTAGAGGATAAAGAAAAGCATATGGCATGAACGCCGGACAAACTATTCCAACCGAAAGGAGGGTCAAACCATCCACCCCCAAAATGCAGAAAGAAAAAAATAAATATATATATATATACCCACCAGCCAAGTTGAAAAAAAAACAAAAAAAAAAACATAAGTTGAGAAAGGTCACAAGACATGGGCAATGATACCAATGAATAGTGATGGAGTCAATGGGATTCATTCAAATGAATACCGACTTAAACAACTCTTAATATGGTATTACAATCAAAATAGACAACCCAATATACAAATCTTGTTGGGCGGCCAAAATGGATTCTTTTTAATTCTACGAAAGTAAACAATGCCTTTCATTTCCAAGCACATGCTTGGTATTTTAACAAGGACGATTAAGTCAAATTTTTTTTGATAAATAGCCATACTTTTTTTGATTAGCAAATAATTTAGCATTACAGATATATCTTTTTAGTCGATCAAACAAGAAATTGAGGACTATAGTTTAAAAGCCTTAAACATACGAGCCTGGAAACACAAGAAATGAGAGTTTTTCCTTTTTTTTTCTCGGACCCGATGATAGAAGAGTCCTTCACAATCCCTTGCGGCCATCCAGAAAATGCATGTGGCAACTGTTTATTTTCTTCTTATTATCTTTCATTATTATTTATTTTCTATTTTTATTAAAGCAAACAATAAACATAATTGTAACAAATGTACGGTATGCAACGAGAGAAAATCCAGAAATTACTCGGTGAAAAGAAAGAACCCACTTTACCAAAGAGGGTTTTTCTCGCAATTTCTCTATTAAGTCTAATTTATAGTTTTACTAAATCCAATAATTTTCTTTAATCATTAGAGCATCTCCAATGAGATATCCAATTTCTTCGCATATGAATGGGTAAATTTTCTCTTTTCATTGAAACTTTCTTAGTTTTATGAAGTTCAAGATAATCATCTTCAACATCAGAGAGTTTTCTTTATGCTAAGAAATAGAGAATCTGATTGTCCGAAACAAGAGAACAGGCAAGAGGAAGCAAATTCAAACGCCTGCTAAGTAAGTCTCATATCTTTTTTTAAAGTTTCCGTTGGAGATGACTTTTTTTTTTTGGAAAAAGTAGCTTAATCGGTTGAACAAATGACAAGCGTTTACACAAAAACATCACATCCTCCCATTGGAGATATACTTATATTTTATTAGTGCATACACAAATGATAAAGGAGCTACTAAAATTACCAACAGGTTTTCTATCAGGAATTCTGTCGAAGATTTCACGATAAGTCTAGCAACACCCTAAGTTTTAGTCATCATCTAGCTAGTTTACAATTATACGAGTAACAAAAGCCTCAAATCCTTGAGGCAATATCTTCTGTGGTTTCAAAGTCAAACCCTTTCATAACGAAACTTCAAAGAGAAATTAGGTCAATTGCCCAAATATTTTTAAAACATGGTTCTAATGGACGAGTAAAAATTAGTATGGGTGATATAGACACCAAAAAAATAGCAAGAATGAATCCGTATTCATCGTGGCTTAAACTTAAAAAATAGCGAGGGTGAAATTGGATGCATTCTGGTGTAAATTAAAAATAAGAAAAAGTATTTGAAAATGGATAGGGTGAAAGCTGTTTTACATCCCATTATTTTTACATTCCCGCTCGTCCATTTAAACGATGATCAAATTTTATACTATGTCTTTTTTATCCAGGAATTGTCATTATAGGGTTAATCGACAAATTTTGTGAACTTACTTCAACCGGTGAAGCTTGATTTCAAGAAATATAAAAAAAACTAAACATTGAAAATTTCCATTCAACCCTGCGAGAGTGCCGTGGACTACAATATTGTAGCTGCAGTCTGATGCGACCTCACTGAATTATTCATGAGACTCATCAAATCATGCATTTCCCTTTCTGAAATTCTATCTATATTTTTTTTGAAATTCTATCTATATAGATTGTGACATATGTCCTTTGTTTTTCCATTTTGGAGTTTCTATGGAATGAGAAGAGTTAGCACAGCTGACAGCACTAGATTAATTTCAGTTTCTTAATTCATTTGTTTGTCCTCATTCATACATGAATTGTCTTTGAATTTCCCCTTATAAGCGTCACATAAAAGTCCAGACAAGAAAATGTAAAACAATAATTATTAAAAAGAAAATACAGAAAAGAAGTGGAAAAATGAACATGTAGAACAATCTGAAATGGGAACCGACAACCTTAATCATCTCTTCCGACACACTTCATGTTGAATTTATAGCTGTGTAAGTAGAGCTAGTGCAATGATCAGGCCCGGTCTGTGGAAATAGTTCCACAAGGCTGATCCTGTCAAACATCTCATGATGACAGGATGATTCACGATTCAGACACAGGTGTTAAGCCCAAAAATGCTTTATGTCCACCACGAAAATACCGGTCCATGACACTCGGTCTGGTCCATGACACTCGGTCCCAATGGGTCCGCCATTTCCTAATCAGAAGTTTAGATCTACGATACATAGGGATGTAGAAACGTGAGAAAAAGCCGTAGATGTGTGCAGCTTGGTGTTAAGCCTATTCAGCATTTTGAAGGGGTAGAAACTACAATGCCTGATTGAGTAAAATCACTGGGAAGAATCTAACGGTGGTTTGGAAAGACTGTCTAACATTACGATAGGTAGTGGAGTGGATAAAATCGATCCCCTGGCTTCAGTAACTCTCCCTGCATAGTCGGTTAAAGTTAGTGCAAATCAAAGTACTAATTATTTCACAAAGATGTTGTCATTTTGTTACCTGGAAGAACGGGCCCCTAGCTCAGCTGGTCATCCCCGTTCCCCAAAGTTTAATGCGCTCCAGGAGGTCCCAGGTTCGAGTCCCCAATGGCGTAATATTGCAGGAATTAACATAGAAGGTAGTGTTAGTTTGCCCCCTTGTGACACAATCTCGGCCTCCCTCCCCGCCAGTTTCGGCTCCTTTGCTAGGTTACCCATGAGGCTCATTTGGTAGGTTAGCACAGCAACATGTTCAATTAATGTAGTAGTATGTCGTTAGAGCTTAGATTGTTAGGCTTCCAACTAGGTAGTGTAATAATCGTTATCCAATAATATAATAAAAATTTATAAAAAAGAAAAAAGAAAAGAAGGATCCATATACAATTTTATTCTCACACTATCACACACTTTACGCGTTTTTTATATGAATGTTAGGCATTTTTAATATGAATAAAAATTATCTTGGATTTGAAGCTAATATTTTAATGATTCCTCTGGCAAAATTCTACATATTCACCAAAAACAAATGCGTTCGGTGGCGCATAACATCATCATCTACTACTTTGAAAATGAGCCGTTAAAAATTGGGATTTTTAACCGTTGAAATTAAGATCGGTAGATGGTGAAATTTAGTTTCACGGAATACGTTCATTTTTGGTAAGAACGTGGAGTTTCATAAGAAGAACATATGCCCGAACTATTAGTTTCAAATCCGTTGTTGTTTGATTTTTATTCACAAAAATGACGTATATTTATGAAGCATGCAACTAAGAAAATACCAACTAAACTGTTATTACACGTGGGAATGTGATTCCCATAGAGTCGCTCAAAAAGAATTTGATTAAGAAAAGCGGGATTCATCTGTTCCCAAATTGGTGTTGATAGGTTTCACTTGGCTGTCGATCATTTGCAAAGTTTGATAGTCGCCGCTTGGTTTCCTTCTCTATAATTATGTTGAATAACACAACATGGGATTTGACGCGATCGATGTATGATTTCTTCAATCATTTTGAGAGATATACCATGGAGCTTATTTTGGAGTTTTAATGAAGTGCACGAGCTTTTCCGAGTCCGTCTCGAATATGACTTTAGTCCAATTTCTTTTATTTGCTACTCAGGTTGCTATCACTTAGCCCATGTTTCCAGTCGTTAGCGTTTGTGGTTATACCTATAAGTTGTGCAAGAGCCAATACGTGTGCGTGCTCGAGTTCCGCGATATGAATCCTTGCTCCGCTATTCCCGGGTTTCCCTCTATTTTGCACCATCGGCATTTATTTTAAACCAGTCTGGTGTTGGGATACTCCAACCCACTTGACTGGTTGTGGAATATTTGGTTATGTTTGTTGAAATTCATATTATTCTGCGAAAGATCTTTTCAGCATGTCGTCATGGGTGGAGTGCGTCTGGTTGAATACGAGCTCATTTGTGATTGTCCATATAGACCACAAGAGGAAAAAATCAGGATGTGATAAAAGAGGTATTACCTCGAGTTTACAGTATTGAGAAATAGGTGTTTGGTGGTTTATGATAATTGGCTGGTGGTTACCTTGGGGTTGGTTTGTTGATATGCGGTTAGAGAGGGTGGTCCAAGTGGATATAGACACTGGACAATGAATTAGCATGTGATTTGTTGTTTCAGGCTCAGAGTTGCAACGGGGGCAGAGGTTGGAAGTGGAGAGATTGATGTGATGGAGCAGAGATAAGGTTGGAAAACCTTAATTTATAGCTTTCCACAAGAAAAGCTGTATTTTTTGAGGACATGGTAAGGTCCATAAGAATTTTTTGTTTAGGAGGGGTTGTGGGTGAGGGTGTGGAGAGAGAGCTCTTTTCTTGTTGGATCAGACAGTTGTACCCGGATGTTGTGGTGTATTTACCAGATTTAAAGTGGGGACAAATAATTTTTTCCGAGCTGTTGTTAAGGGGAAGGTGGATATTTATAATATGTTGGGTGGCAGTGTTGGGTAGGATGTTTAGCTGACCGTGATTCTAGTTATGAGAGATGGGGTCGATTAAGTCTGCGACATATTGGATAGGGTCGCATTGGATTGGATCAAGGTTTTGAAAGTGGGGTATCCAATTAGCTTGGATAGGGGTATCTAAACCATTTCCTATTTGGTGAAATATATGATTTTTGACAGTAGGTATGAGAGATGCCATTTGTTTCCATTGTGGGCTGGCAGTATTGGGTATTGAAATCGTACCTTGCAATATAGGCTGATGGTGGAGGTATTTCTCGTTGAAGAGGCTTGAGCAAATGGAATGTGGTTGGTCTTGAATGTTCCAAATTTTTTTCATGAACAGAGATTTATTGCATGATACCTAGCCCTCCCTCCACTATTGGCTTGTTTAGATTGTTCTATCCTAATGGGTGAAGTTTTCGGACCGAAGAATCGTGACCCATAAAAAATTCCTAGTGATCAGATCAATTTGTTTGTGAACATGGGTGGGGAAAAGATGTGTTTGCATAAGGTGATTTGAGGTTGGTGTTAAGGAGGTTTTTATTAGAACAAGTCTTCCTGCAGGGGTAAGGCATTTTGTAATCCATCATTGAGCTTTGCGTGCCAATCGCTAGAGTAGTGGTACGAAGATGTGACGTGAGGTCCTACCGTTTTTGAATTGAAATCCTAAGTATACAGGTGGGATTGATGTGGTTGGCATGCAGATGAATTAGTGAAGAGTATCTATGTGATGTTGTTGTAGCCTTGGGTGGTGAATGATGGTTGATTTTGCCGCGTTGACAATTTGACCAGCTGAAGAGCCGTATGATTGAAGAATTTTTTGAAGGTGATTACTACTTTCCTGGGTAGCTGTGTATGTGATGAGAAAATCATCCGCGTACATTAAGTGTAGGATGGGAGGCGCCTTTTTTGATATTCAGATACCTTGAACTAGTTTTTTTTTTCTTTCAGTTTGGCAAGATTTGTTGATAGAATTTCCACACATTTAATGAAAATGTAGGAAGATATGGGATCACCTTGTCTAATGCCTTTGGTAGGAGTAATGAATCCATACAGTGTACCATTGATGTTGACTGAGTAAGTTACCGATTTGATACATAACATGATATATTCCACAAATATTTGTGGGAAACTTAGTTTTGTAAAAGCTTTTTTTGATGAATCCCAGTCAAGGCTATCATAAGCTTTTTGAATGTCAAGTTTGAGAGTTATTTTGGGATTTTTAGTGGCTGACGATGTTTTGATGTGATGAAATAGCTCACCGGTAATTGTGATGTTATCATGTATGGATCTCTTAGGGACGAAGGTACTTTGATATGGACTTATTAAGAATGGAAGAAGAGAGCGTAAGCGGTTGACTAGGATATTTGAGATGATTTTGTAGCTGGCATTGCAGAGGCTTATAGGTCTGAATTGGGATGGTTTTGTTGGGTTGTCTACTTGCGGAATTAGTGTAATGTTTGTATGATTCATGAGAGTGTGGATGTTTAAATTATCGAAAAAACTTTGAACCATAACAATTAATTGAAGATGAGTGGTGTCCCATAAAACTTTAAAAAAATTACTGGTGTATACATCTGGAACAGGAGCACTTTCAGAGTTGATGGAGAACAATGCTTGCTTGATTTCTTTTACTGTTTACAGCTGCCGAGAGTTGGTCACATTGTGAAGTTCTCAATCGTGGAGCTATTTCTTCAAAGAGTTCTTCGTCCAGAGTTGTGTTCGGGGCTGTACATTGAGTGAAGTAATCAAGGATGATCTGGATCACTTGATCTTTATCACTGACCCAGTTGTTTGTTGATCCTATAGTTGCTTTATGTTGTTGCGGCTTCGGTGTATGGTTGCTTTGGTATGGAAGAAGGTTGTATATCTCCTGATTGGTGCCATTGAATTCTGGACCTTTGCTACCAGTATGTTGCATGGCATTGAAGTAAAGTTACGTGATGATTGCGTAGCTCCTTATCGCGATTTATCCAAAAATTTAGTTCTTCTCCGATGTGGATAGCACATTGATGTTGAGACATCTTAATTTGTGTTGTTGATTTGCGACTTAGCTTTGGAAGATGACCAAAACTGTCCTTATTCCAGTCCGTTAGTGATTGTCCTGTTGTGATTAACCTGAGTTGAAAGTCCAGGGCAGAATCTAAGTCGCTTTGTTGTGTCCATGCGGATTCGACTATTTGCTTGAGTTGTGGATGAGTCAGCCATAGATGTTCAAACTTGTAATTTTTTTGCCCTTGCCAGTGGTGTGTAGTAGGATGGGTGCGTGATCCGATGCAATCATTGGAAGGTGGGTGAATCCGGCGTGAGGGTTCGATGTTCGCCAATGTTGGGTTGCAATTGCTCTATCAAGTCTTTCCATGATGTTGTCTTGACCTTGTTGGTTGTTTTTCCAAGTGAATGGATCCCCTCGAAATCCCAGATCAATGAAACCCATTTGATCTATCATTGTTAGGAACGGTTGAGTCTGACTAAATGTGACTTTTCTGCCGCCTTTTTTCTCCGATTGGTGCATTATATATTTATGTCATTAAAATCCCCTATCATGATCCAAGGAATTGAGTTGTTGGTATTTGGGAATATTGTTGGGAAATCTTGCCAAAAATCTGTTCTTGCATCTGGATGAGGAGGACCGTAGATGCCTATCCACAGCCATGGTTGTGCCGGAGTTTGAGGAGTAATAATGACTGTGAATTTAACTTTGGGACTTGAGAAGAACCCAAATGTTTAGGTAATTTCACGTAAGACAAAATCCACCTCTACGACCTACTTTGGGAATAGAGGTTAGGTTCTCGAATTGAAAATAGTGCAAGTAATAAACATGTAAAGGATCCTCAAACTCACCGTATCAAATTAAAGTACTGTTACGCCGAATCTCGTTATAAAAAAGAAAGAAAAAAGAATCTCTACTGATCAAAATGGAGAAACGGCTACGAACCTTCTTAATTGTTGACGCAAGAACCTTTCTACAATTCTACTTATTCTTACGGTATTTTAAACTGAGCAAACGACAAATATAGACATGGGACACATTTGTCATTTTCCTTGACTCGGCAAACTCCCGCGGCATAAGTCATGGAAAACGAAATCTCTAAAACACAAATTTCTTAAGCAATGTGTTGTGTATATCAGTTTTCGTTGATGACAATATATATATGACATGAAGGAGTAATTATCCCGTAACTTCTTCTCCCATTGAAAGGAACTGCAAGGAATTTGGTAATAATTATTATTTTATTTTTTGTATAATCAGTGTTGGGAGACAATTCGGTTTGATAGTTGTGCACTCTGGACCCTAGCTAGCTAATAATTCGTCAAACTATTTGCAAATGATGTCTATCACTCGGTAGTCAATAATTCTGGACCTACCTGTCTCATTGAGAACGGGTCTGGACTACGTACCTTAATCAACAGGATAGTTGGTCATTGTCAGACAACCTTGACGTAAACTTTACTCACTTGGAAATCTCCATGAAGTTCTTCTCAACACGTTGCAATAAGCATTTCTGTGTAACTTAGGCTAGCGACTAATCGCCGATTCATAAAATTTTCATCAAAGCGATTAATCAATCGAAACTATAAGAATGGTTCTCCGAAAGCAAACCAAAAAGACTTCGAGGAGATAGGTCCTCGGACGGGACATCTATGCAAATCAGCCGATAAGTGATTTCGAGATTCATAAAGAGGTGGAACAACCATGCTGAAGCCATAACTCGATGATAATAGACGCCACGAGAAGCCGCTCAGCCGCCATGTACCCGTAGTCGCAGGTATTTCTTGCAACAAACCCATTGCTTTTAATTTGATTTTGATTCGTTTAATTAAATAGAAATCATCAAAATAGGGTTCAAATGGCGACTACGATTGCATAGCTCGGTATGGAGTCAATTCTTAAAAAACCCCTAGTTTGTTAGCCGAACTCCCCGTATGAAAGAACACCGAATGAAGCAGCCTGCTTCGGTTCTATGGATTGGAAAACTAGGTCACCCAGGCGCGCTTAAGTTAGATCGCATAAAGAAGCCTAAAAATTTTCTGGGAATCGAACTTAACAAATTTTCCAACAATTTGTTTTTTCACGTATGTACCCGAACTCCAGCTATTTTTCACTGCTAATTTGAGCTTGTATGTAAATCGGCATCTGTGCTATCATGGTGGTTCTGGCTTGTTCGCATAAAAATCTAAAACTATTAAGTAACCTGAACTTTACGCAAAAAAAAAATGTAACTTAGAAGCCCGTTTGACAAAAATCTCGACAAACCGAACTCTTCGGTAGTTGCAAACATGTTGAGTTCGGCTTGTTCTTCGCAAATTTTTTTGGTAGCTTAGCCCATACTCTGGTCCCCAAAATTAGAGCGTCGGCCTATTTTCGTGGAACTTTTGATATTGAACTCAAACCCCTACGCCGAGAATCACCCCATGTTGCATCGGATTTAGTGAACTCATTTGGCGCTTTAAGCTAATATCTTTTTGTTTTCTTGATTAGTGGAAGAGGCAAAAATCAAACAAACCCCTTACTAGAAGATCTTAGAACTCCCACCCTCGAGGCAAAGTACATTGTGATGCGGCGCGATGTGGAACCAAAAATGCTAAGTATGTAGAGGTGGGTCATTACCGAGTGTTGTCATCCAAGATGGTGTTAATAGAGATAATGTTCGACAACGTAATCCCAGCAAGTTAAATGAGCGAGTGACTCGTGGAAGCGGCTGGGCAATGAAGAACAACATCAAGGTGGAGAAGGTGAAACACGGCTGAAAGAGGAGGAAATCAGGAGAGCCAATGATCGTGAACCGAGCGCGAAGGAGGAAGAAATGAGGGTGCCAATGATGGTGAACCATGTGAAGGAGGAGGAAATGAGGACGACAATGATGAGTGGTGGGAACCAAATGAGGGTGAGCAAAGATGAGGGAAGATGGAGATTAAGGGATTGATGTCAATCCTGTAGAAGAGCTGGATGGCGAGGAAGTCGAAGAGGAAGAGGCACAAGTGGAAACCAGCGCAAAGAAACCTAGAAAAGGCGCCTAAAAAGACCTCAGGCTTAGATATTCTTACATTCCCGATGACAATTTGTGTTTGCCTCCAAATAATCCAACTTATGGTATCTCCAGGAGTATTTGGAGGGAGGTATTGATGGGCTACTGAAAACTCATGGGGTCGCCAAGATCTTTGCGACAAAGGTATGGATTCGATCTTAACCATCAAGATTTCTCGACCATCTTATTATATTTTGACATATATTATTCTTTTCTATATATTAGTATATAAGAGATGATGCTGCTTTTGTAGGATCATACTAATGTTGTTACGTGTTTTGAAACTTCAAAAGAACAAGATATGGAATATAGAAAATGAGTGTGATGAGGAATCCGCGCATGGTGTTGGCCGTGTACTATGGAACGGGATGCGCACCAAAAATTTGATGTTGCTCGAATCATATGCTCCCGTTTGCTGAGAGGGTCTTATCCATGGGACGGATACCTTTCGTATCTACCTTTTGGTGAGATGGGCACTACTCCTGGATGATTGTTTAGAACGTGCCAGACCCTACCAATTACGGGAACAAGTGTTCGAGATGGCTACGATCCCTCGATGAGTTATGAACTTCAGAAAGCTGCAAATAAAGTCGGTCTAGGATGGAGTGATAAAAAGGCACAATGAAGCCAGACGCAGCTAACAAAAGAGCTTCATGAAGGTGATGAGACAAATGAGTTTGAGGGCAGACTACATTTGATAAGAAGAAGCTGAAAAGATTTAATTCCAAACCTTGTTTTTCTGATGAGTTTTCAAATTCAAAGAATTGGTTGCTCGAGGAAAGCTGGTGATGACAGGAGAAGATTACACTATGCACCCATACCTGTGCTATATCAACTAGAACCATTTTCTTCCCCGACACTTCGTGTCACGTGGGAGAATGCCACATTCTCCAACTATTGGACTCTGACTCCAGGTGAACAATCATCAAATAACATTATGTTCTTCATTCGTTCAAGAGGAACTCAAGTGCTTCTCAGGACTTAAGAGTCTATATTTTGGAGGCTTATACACCCTTGTTCAAAATTCTGTGTTAAATTATCGCTTGTGTGTTTCTATATATAAGTGAATTAAATGTAGTATTTTTACTAATCATATTGCGAATGTATTATTTGTTGCCCTTTCTTGTAGTTTGGGTGTACGCACTACTTCGAATCTGAATTGTCTCATGCTCACTCGTCTTTACGGAAGCCTATACAATCAAAAAACATGAATTTTTGAACTCACAGAAACGAATAAGAAAAAGCAAAGCTGGAGTTGAGGGAAAATCGATAAGTTACTGAAAGGAAGATGTGTGCTTTCCATCCTGGTACCATTCCATCAAGGAAGACGAGGAGGAGGTTGAGGCTACCATTTCACCCGTCGCTTTCATGGGCCAAAGAATGGACTGTAAGTGAGCCATCCTTTGAGGTTAGGCACTGGGCAACTCATACAAGACAAGTTTTGTGTCCAAAGTGTCCATGTTGAAACTTCAACTTCAAGGTGAATAAAGTAGGAACTAAGAACACCGAGATGGACCACTCCCCAAATACGATCCGCTCCATCAATGACTCAATCTTAAGAATTGAGATTATTCTATTGTTCTAATGAAGAGTTACAAGATCTGGCTTGATGAGTCAAATGCGCCACATTTGGGGATATAGGAATGGTATGAATATGTTTCTCATCCTCGTGTGGACAAACACTGGCCCAACAAGCTGGGTGGCCGGAGAAACCAAGTCAAGGCACGCGTGGAGAAAGAAAGCCAAGAAAATTACACACACTCCTCTGGTGGGTTAAGGAGGCCTGATCTCAGTGAATTTATGAAGAAATTTACCTTATTTTTTTTTGTTTTTCAAAATGTTAGCCACATGAAAATAATAGTTACTGTAGGTGTTTTTTATGAGAATAAAGGCATGGCAAATTGTCAAAGAAATGATGCAAAATCCTTCCAGGCGGAGGGCCGATGGATATCTGAGAAACAAATGCATTCTCTACAACCAAATAACTAATGTTTTTAATCCCAGCCTTGTCGATACAAGCCAAAGTTGATCCAAGCTGTACTCATGTCGTCAAGAGGAGTCACGAGTAGAATGGGAAGTTTCAAGCCTGAAGGTCAATAACAAAGCAAAGGAGATGACACTCTAGTGACGAAGGATGACCTAAGCTCCTAAACGCAAGAGTAGAAAAGTTTCTGTAGTGGTCGCAAATGAGTGTATTTGAAACAATTATTGTCATGGTTTTTGTGTTTGAAGACTTTTTTGACCATGATTGGTAGTTTGGTTCCTTATATTCGGGAATACTTTTGGTATGATTTGGTAGTTTGTTTCATGTTCGTGCTTCTTGTCATTTAGTGATGTGGATTATAAATAAATTTCATAATTGGTTTTAATTTGTGCTCCTATGCATTAGCTCGGCTATTCTTTGATCATGTCGTTTAACACAAGATAAATTTCAGAACAATTAGGTAGGTGTTCTGCACGGCATCAATCTCGGGAACTAACTCTGTCTTGTATTCAAGTTACCTGAATGTTTTGAGGTAACTGGAATTCAAATGTCTTGCCATTCTTATAGAAAGGTAACTGCAACCAACTCACATAAGAAAATTTAAAGTTGAAGAATATATAATGTCTTGCTATCTGCATTATTTTATATGGTTTAACTTGGAGTTCTACATTCTGTAGAAAAGAAAAATCTAACCAACTCAAAAACAAGAAAATTTCAAAAAGTTACAAATAGTAATGTCAGTTACTCCGGTATTATTTCAGGTAAATCAACTTGAGGTCCAAAATTTCAAGCATCGCTGGAATTTGCAATCTAACCGAACTCCCAATGTTTAATTAAATAAAGAGAAATGGGACAGTCTTGCCATCTGCATGATTTGAATGTGGGTGTGTGTAATCAACATTACATCATAACTTTTGAAATTGCATATTGTGTTCGTCATTACCTATGATTTACGTAACTAAACTTGGAACCTTTGAGTTCATTAGATGATTTGTTATGTAAACTGAACTATGGCTTTGGAAATTTGAATGACACTAATTTCTGGGCAGCCTTAGCTATTTTATAGTCGTTATACACCTGCTGGTATAAATATGTGTCTCATAGTTACATTTTGTCTCAAAATCTTCTAAAATGGCAGCCACTACCTTAAATTCTACTCTTAGATGAAGATCTATCTCGCAGAAACTTATACTATACTATCGCAAAGAGGGTGAAGAACTATAATAAAAAGCATAGCCAGCATTGGGAAATTCATGAGAAATTATCTGACACACAAACCCTCATAACCGTGATCAAACAGCCTGTCCATTTCCGATTCGACAAGATTAGAGCTAAAGTTGTGGAATTTACGGCTTTATTTCGTATTGTAAGGCTACAGATTTACTTAGGGGTGAAGGATTCTCCAATCATTTTAACATCAAAACGAATGGCGAAGATGGAAGAGAAAGGATTTACAAATATGAATATCATTTCCCGCCCCTCCTTAAAGACTTTTTCATAACGCGCTTTATATTAAATGTTATAGCTTAGCTTTAGCTCTAATGTCCTCTCAATTTCATTTTCTTTTAACCGAACTTCTAAGTCTTGATGTCTCACCTATTTCTACGATGTCATGTAATTAAGTTCCAATATGAAAAAAAAAAAGTTCCAAAAATAACATTTCATTTCTATTCTTATGAAATGTTCAAAGCATAACCCAAAATAAGACTCTAATTCTAAAAACACAATCTTTGGATTCTTATGTTGATGTTCAAAGTATACTTAGTTTAATTAATGAGGAGATTAATCATCCATAAGGGAAATCGCACTCTGCATGATTTTTCCGAATCCTTTCAAAGCTTCACATCTCCATGTTATGCCTGCATTGTAATGCACCATCCCAACATCGGCTGCTAAATCCATGCCACATGTGAGTTTTATCGAGGAAGTGATAACTGCCTTCTAACCTGAGGCCTTTAAGTAAAATGGTTGTTGTTACCACACAACAACAAGTGTTCTGCTTTCTGAGGTATGTGAAACTAGCACCTTTGAGAAACAGCTTAACCAATGAACTGGAACGCCTAGCCGATTAAGTGCCCACATATCGCAAGATGCCCATCCAATGATCCTCAGGATTGACACTTCGTGGAGACGCTTGATAATGCAATAACCGTACATTGAGACTAGCATCTCATCTATAATATCTCGCTTTATAAAATTCCTGCTGTCCCTTAGTCATCAAGATCTCTCACGACATAAGTGATTTGTGACACATGATACAACTTTGCACTTCATGAAAGGTCTTAGTTTGCTTGCATGTACACAACGGAACCAGAATACTTATCTCGGGAGACGGGCTACTCCGTGGATATGACGTATTTTCTAACATATGGAGGTAGCTCTTCCAAGTACCTTCTATCAACAAAAGTCAATATCATCAATTGTCGACTTCTTTCTCGACGCGCATATTGAGCCTTAAGCTCACGCCTCGTTGAATTGGTCAAGCAGGCTCAAGGAGTAGGTGGGGTTGGCTGCGATCGTAACATCGGTCCTTTTTTCTTCATATTCCGCTTCGCTTGTTTCACCTTTTCCACAATATTCCTAGACCTTTCTGTAATCTTCTTGATACTTCACCGCGGCATGCTCATGCCCACAAGGGTCTCTAGTAAAAGGGGCCATTTCACTTTTCCTCTTAGCCAACACCTTGCACATTCTCTTACTTGTTTTGGTTTTCTTTTGGTGATTGGCCTACCCGTCTCGCTTTTCTATCATAATGGCTGCATAAACAATCGGGCGTATGTCATCCCCAAAAGATTTGCTGAGTTTGTTCATGCTCCGGTACATCCTCGATAACGGCCTTCCTATCTCATTGTCACCAAACTCTTCTCCGACATCACTTTTTGGAGGAGGGACAAAACTTAATCACGCTACACACTGACTATATCACAGAGGATTATGCCATGTTCATACTTAACTATCATATGGCGACAAGGGAGTCCCATAGACTTCATCATGTTGCAAACACACACCGT
>JAJJWW010001884.1:0-10682 GCA_023531295.1 Papaver armeniacum | reverse complement strand
AATAATAGGCACAACAAAGAGCCATAATAGCGGTATTTGTGAAGTGCAAATGCACGAGTTGCATGTTGGGATGTTCGGACTTGAGTGCAAGTGCCATATGTGAAGTGTGTTGCATCACGCATGCCAAAAATGAAGAGCAAGTTAGAGACGGTTATAAAGTGTTTTATAGCAGGTGCAGCATATCCTAACCATTTGAAGAGCAGTGTGGAGCGTTGTGCAAGCCAGCACCAAGCTACTTGATTAAAAAGTGGGCGGCCGGTTGAGGCGCCCATGGAAAGATGTAGGCTGTTAATGGGCGTGCAACGAGTTGCATGGAGTTAATACGGTTCTTGGCATTATAAATAGCCGGAAGAACCCTTATGTGAGTGGTTCAATAGTTCGAGTGTTGAGAACCATTTTGCAGTGGAGAGTGGGTTTCTTTGTAGGCTTATAGAATAAGCTTGTAAAAAGTCATTGGTTGTGCGATTTTATCTCCCCCTTAAGCTAATAAAAGTGAGTTTGTTGGCTTATGCGTTTGGCTTTAGTTTCTTGTTGATTTGATTATACTCCCCAAATTCGTGAAGCATAAACATGGCCGAGAACCTCTTTGTAGTATGGGCTACATTGTTTGGTAGAAAATTGAGTAAGACTTCGGGTGCACACTCTTGGTAGGGATTGAAATTTGTTTGCATTAGTGCAAACTTATAAGGATGAAATATAAGTGGGTGGTAGTAGAGATCTTGAACCATTGTATTTAGTTTCTGACCTTCGAAAAATTGCTTGGAGCATTAGAAGGCGTGACACTTGAATACGATACCTTCTACGCCACATCTTCTGAAGGCTCTTTTCAACTTCTTGCATGTCAAAAAATTAACCCGTATTTAGCCTTTGGGGATTCTATTTGTTCAACCTTTCTCCCTTTGGATAATTTCATTCCATGTCTGACCTTGCTACTTTCGTTCCCTTACATCTCACGAACTATCCCTCACAACAAAAATGAAATGGCATCACAATAAAGCTATTACTCAACAATTAAAGAAAAATACAGACAATGTCAAACCAACTGATAATGCCTAATTCCTTCTTTAGTTTCTTAACCTTTTTCTTGGGTTAACCTTGGCATTATTATGAATAAGTTGATTCATCACTCTCGGAGCTTAAAGCTCCGTCCATGCATCTTCGCCAACATAAGTTATCATGGATAAGTGTCCCATCTCGAGTCCTTGGCGAACTTCCTCATTAAGACCACTTTGGCATTGTCTTCCTCCCGTATTCCTAACATAAACGCATCACCATTAGCATTACTTATAAAACGAGTAAATTAATGCAAAAACCAATTGATATGAGCGAAGAGAAATGTATAGTTAATTAGTTACCTTGACCTCTTGATATTAGTTGGAGATGGCTCAAGTGCACTCCCGCATAAGCCTCGATGACTCACCTTGTTTTGAGCTAGTCGAGGAGATTTAATAGCTATCATCCATAGTTTGACATGAAATAATCACAACACAAACATACAACACCAGGCCCCAAATTACATATAAGACAAAATACAATTGCCTTTGGGTTGGTACACTGACAATTTGTATCAACACAAACATACTGTTTATCCCTTGCTTGATATTAATTAAAGCAACTCTTGAAGCAAGTTAAGGTTATATCATAGTTTGTGCGCACTTTTGATTAATTTTCTCATGTAATTGGATGAATTTTACTACTAATATTATTATTGCCTTAGCACCAATAGGATGTTGTGCTCAGCCTGGAATACAATCATGAAGTTGAAAGTACCAGAGATTCCTAGAGGCATACCATCAGAAAAGCTTCCTTGACCAATTGGGTAGATCAAGAAAACTGCGGTCATTTCTGTCTGTCCACATAAACAAGGCATGTCGATTGTTTGTTCAGGGGGTCCTGAGGTTCTTGGGTATGCCTCAAATGTACTAGTCCATGAGCTGCAATATATACATATAAACCAACCTCGCGTCGAATATCTTTTGCAAGAATACAAAAACATCGGAGTTGTTCAAGCATGTATGTACTATTTTTTTACGACGAAGAAAAAAAATACGAAAAGGAAATGTAAAGAGTCAAAGTTTAACCTTGCGATCCATACTTTCTAAAGGCAAGCACAACATCGTCTTGGGAAGTATGTTGTATAAAAGCAAACCCTTTTGACCTCTTTCTGATTCGTCTGTCACTAGCTTAAGCGCCATAAAACATGATTTATTAAATGGAGTTCAAAAGCAAGAAAATCTTTGACAAGGTTGATAGATAACGTTAAATACAAACAATCAGCGAAAGCATGAAGTGTTTACAGGAGACACGAGATAACCAAACTAAGAAAAGAAGTTGCCGTCTTCTGTTTTATATGTAGTCTTGTGTTCTCACCTTCTACCACTTGACCAAAGTTTGAGAATTTCTTTTTCAGGACCGCATCAACAATAACATGGATAACATAAGTTTAAAAATTGGACTTATCCAAATTGAAACACCAAAATGAGTTGACGGTAATTTGACAAAGTAAAAAATAAGTTTGAAATTGGAGTTATCCAGTGTCGGGTGTTTGATACACCATCACGTAGATATTCTGATTGACTCATTAAGAAACTCCTATCTTCATTACCTAAATCTACTTGTCTAAGCCTTATGGATGAAGACATGGAGTAGCTAGGACGAGTAATTGCAAGCACCGGTAGCAGATGAATTAACAACAATAAGTGTAAGAATTAGTGATACTCCTCCTCCTTCTAGTCAAGGTCAAATTAACCGGTGAATTCGAATAAGGATACTGGTAGGAGTGAACTCATTATATACCTTCTCTTTTGAACATACAAGCATTTTACATAGACCCATTTTTCCACACAAAGCCAAGCATACATTGCATCAAGATTTCAATTCACTAAGTTACTAAAAAGAACTTAGTTGCAGTGGTACATCAAAGTAAGATAAAGCTGAATCCTAGATATCAAATTTTCTCTGAAATAGTTGGGGTGCAATTTTTCTACATATGAAGAGTGGATAATTTGAAATCTGAAAATCAATTGTGATACAACCTTTTACTCAAGGCTAGTCTCCTCCCAATTTTAAGAGGCTGGCTACTAGTGTTCCTCTACTAAGCGGGTTAAAAACCCAATTTGCCTCTAGCTAGCTACTATTTGAAAATGGAATAAAAATGAATAGAAAAATTAAGCCAAGATTGAAGAGCATAGATGGAATAATTAAAAAGAATCCCTTCTTTGGTGGCAACCGATTTTGCTTGCGAGAGAAGTGCAATGTTGGGATCTGGTCCCACATTGATTAGATGGGAGCTTAATTGGTAGTTTATAAGTCAATGGGTTCCCTCATCCGATCCAGCGGGTTTTAGAGTTGAGTTCTACCCCATGGGCTTATGACGAGTTAGGGTTGGTATCCTAACATTTGGTATCGAGCCAACCACCACCATGCCCGCTCCACGGAAGGGGAGTGACTATAGGCTAGATTAAATTGTTGGACACATATGTATGGCGTAATTGTCACCCACATTGAATCACCCGATAAAGGGGAGTGAAAGTCGTCAAGAAAAGGACTGCCCGGGTCGATTGCCGATAGGTGGGCCAACGGGGACGTTGGAGTGCAGGCGTGGTGGGATGTTGGGATCCTAGTCCCACATTGGTTAGATGGGGCTTAATTGGTAGTTTATAGTGAAAACTACAGTCACACCCATTCTTCTGATTTTTTCTCATCAGCCCAAACAAAAATGAGCAGGGCGCACCCACTTTACGAGATAAATTTATCCCACCCAAAATTTCTGAAATTATGTTTCGTTCTTTTCTGTTCTTCTACCCAAAACCATCAATCTCTCATATCCCACCAAAAAGGGTTGGATATCCCTCTTTGTTAATGAATTTCTCAATCAATTTAATCAAAATTTCAGAAATACAGGGAAGAATCAATTGGAAGCAACGAATTAATTGTGAAGCTAAAACAGATGAAGATGGGAAAAGGGGATCTGCTGTAATAATAACTTGTTGTTGATCTTACGATAATGTTGTCTTCTGTTAAGAAATTAGTAGTGGGTTTATTATAAAAATCGAGTTCAATCATCAATTTGTTGTTGGTTCCTGAGAGAAGATGGTTTCATGGTGATTGTCGAGGAATTGGAGGAACTGGTGATGCTGTGAAGATGAAATGGTTTGAATCTGTGAACAGATGGAGGTCAAGACAAGGTGACGGTGACTGTTAATTGAGTCTGAGATGAATTGGGGGTTTGAGAAACTAAGAAGAACAAGGTGTTGGTTAGTTGAGATGACCCGAAATCTCAGGATATTAGTGGGTTTGTAATTAGTTCAGTATGCAATGTGATTGAAGAGCAAAAACAAGAGCTTGAATTGAAGCTATGTTCAACAAAAAGAAGACATGGGTTACTTGATAGACACATTTTGTGTGCAATTTGATCTCAATATTATTTATTGTTGGCCTCGATTTGGTATTTTATGTGTTTGTAGGTATTTTGGAGGCAATAATGTTTTGGAAAAATCGGCTCGAAAAGGGTTATGCAAAAGCACCCCGGAGGACACGTGTTATTCGGACTCGATGTAGGATGAGGGCACCTCAATTACTAAGGGACACCCACAAGATATTCACGCAATAGTGGATAAGGGCAACTCATCACCTTCGTTTGAAAATAATATTTTGGCGGAAAAATGTTCTTTGATATGAGAATTTAGGGATGCGATTTTAGGATTATTGCGGTGAGACTAAAGGGATGGAATTAATTAAGGTTTGTTCCTCTTATTTCATGAGAGTGCAGTATAGGCTCTTGTCTCGACTAACTTTGGCTGGATTCTAGCATGGAAGCGGGGAGTACGTGTACAAAGTGAGACAATCACGAGTTACATGAAATTTTGTAGTGAGTTTTAAACATATGCTGTGATTAAGCAACCATTTCGGCGTGTAGAAGATAAATGGCAGGAATTTGGCAATTTTGCGGGCGTGTGAAAATCAAAATCGGGGGAAAGAAAATATTCCCAAAATATTTTCTTTAAACCTTGCAGATAATGAAGGATTATTGTTTGTTAATGACGATATTTCTTGGTGATAATCGGTATAAATAGGTTCTGAGGTCTCATTTGAGAGGATGGAGAGTTTGGGATAGTTTAGAGCATCATAGAGCGCGCAAAATCGACACCGAAAAAAATTGTTTTACTGCTTGGTGTAGTGAAGAACACGAAGAACATCAGCACATAGAGCCGTCGTTTTTAGCTACAGTGTCAGCGACTCACAGTAGTGGTATTAATTCGGAAGGCAGTCTTAAAACTACCCAGCGACAACGACAGTTCACATTTATAGTTCTCTGTCTGTGATGTTTGCAACAATTATAAGCGTTGCAAACACAGGTTTTAATAGTTTTCTCCATCTCATCATTTGTACACCTCCTTTGAGCAATAAAAATGATTTTTGAGCGTGTTTCCAACATGATGAGCTGGACCCCATTCTTTGGGACGACGGAGGAAGACAGATTTCATACATGGGTAATTTTAATTAATTCTTTTTATGACTTTTGCACTAATTAAAATTGAATTATGATTTGATTAAATTAGTTATTATTTTTATTAGATGGGTCATGCTTGCTTAAATGTTTGATGTCCCATGCTTACGATTTATAACTAATATTTTGAGAATTAACCTTGGCAAAAATAAGAGTCCATGTTTTTATTTGTTTTGGTATAATTGTTAAAAGAATTAATATTTGAAACTTTTGTTATGAGTTTGGCGGAATCCTCAATCCCAGTAACTCTCTCCATCTTGTGACATAAATTGTATATATTCTCTTATTTTTATTATTTTTTCTTTGCTTAAATCCTAGAATCGATTTCAACAAGTCCAGGAGTGAGGCGACAACTCTACTTACACCACTATCTAAATTCGATCAATTTTTGGCGTCGTAACGCGGACTTGTTTATAGATTTGTTTTTAGGTTTTATTTTTATTTTTATTATTTTTTGTTTTTTATGCGTTTTGGTATTTATTTTGCTTCAGTTGGAGTGGGCAGCTAAAGAAAAGAAGAAGTGTTGAAAAATGTGGCTAAAAAGAAAAAAAAAAATACAAAAGGATAAAGAAGAATATTTTTGTATATAGTTAATTTATTTTTATTTATTTTTTATTTTCTTTAATTTTAGGTAATTATCTTATTTTTGTAATCTTTTGTTTTGGACATTCTTTTTGGACTTTATTTTTGGACTTTCTTTGGACATTATTTTAAAACCCTAGGAAGGTTATTTAAATATAAAGCTGCCAGGGGAAGGGCTGACGATTGCAGTATTTATCTCGGCCCTCAGTTCGTCCACGACATAGGAGTCATTAGCTCAATTAGAGCCTCGGTTCATCCCAAATCACGGAGCGGGGGTAAAGAATTCTAAACACCCGCGAATCCTTAATAGTAGGGTTTCTTGGATGATTTTGTATGCATATATATTTGAGAAGTGTGAAAGCGAGTGCTTTAATTTCCTAGTAAAGGGCAGGTGGCCATCTGAATAGAGTTCGGATTCATCGCGTTCTCTTCTTGCAGCATAGGAAAGCGAAACCAAGCACGAACCTAAACCTAAGAATTTGACTAGAGCAGAATAGATAGAGATGTGAGCTTAATAGGAAAGTCATTCGAAAAATATTGGTTACTCTTTAAGCATACTTTGAAGTTCATGATGGTTTTGTAAGTTGAATGCGTGGACTGCGCTGCCTTGTAATGCGGTGAGGCCTTGGGTATCAAAGCTCCACGCGGCTTTCCCGCCTGTATTCAACTTACTTAAAACTGCAGTTGATTCCAGAGGGGTTTGCTTAAATTGTAACGAATTCCCTTTCGAAGGTTTAGAGGCCGGGTCTAGAAAACAATCTAAGTGGAGCCATCATGCTTTTGTTTATTAGAAATCGTGTAGGTTTTTTGTGGTCGAGTCAGCCTTTGTTTGTGCTTGTGTAGAATTCCCCTTGCGATTAGGATGTCAAATCGGTATTATAATAGCCATCACAATGAATATGAATATCCAACTCGAACAAAATGGACATCACTTCTTTTTATGACCATAGTGTGAATAGTGGTTGGGAGCGCCAAATTTTTGAAGGTTATGGGTCATACCATGGTGATCCCGATTACTATCCACACGCCACCCGGTCGTACTGAGCAAAATTCCTCTCATACTTGAGTCAACACGTAGGTTAGTGAGGCGACATGTAAGTTCGGCAGAAATGAATAACTTAGTTATGGACGAGAGCAATGCAACTGACAGTGAAATTTCTTTCCTAGATTCGATAAGGAAGTCATGTGAGTTCGAGTCCACGATACCATAATGAAGTCATATGAGTCGATTCAAAGCTTTTGTTAGAGGCCCCGACACGAATCGCTCGAGATACTCTTAGTGTTTCCAATAGTACTTCATGAAAATGAGGATAGTTATTTACATAATCAAGATGGCGAGGATAAAATTGATGTAACACTACTTTGTCTAGATGAGGTTCAAACCATTTTCATATTATTATAATGATGATTATGATGAGGATAGTGTTGATGAATTTGAAATAAATAGGCATAGTGATCGGGAAATTGTTACCTAATTGAACTTTATAACGATAATATTATTTCTAGATCAAATCCAAATAATTTTAATAATTATTCACCTATTCAAAAGGATGAGGATTTGACTAGAGATACCCCAGATTTTAGACGATGTAGTATTTCCTTTTGATTACTGAAGCCAATGATGGTTTAGAGGAACGAGTATATTTTGAGTCTAGCGATTTAGAAACAATAGACTTAGAAAAAAGAAAACGAACTTCGTAGATATGAGTGAGGATGTACCTGACTTAGAAGAATCAATTGACCATTTCGGGAATCAGGATAACCTTGAAATTAGGAAGTTGTGACTAGTCTTTTAGAGACTACTGAAAACTCTAAGTTTGGGGGTGATTATCATTCTCCACGTGCCTTAACTCTTAGAAAGGTCCCTAACTTGGGACTTGACATATGTGCCTCAACCATTTTAAAAGATTATCTTCATACACTTTTTCCTGAGCCTAGTTGTGTCCATAAGGAAGTTCGGTTGTTAAGAACCCGTCCTCCTCGGTTGATGTGGTTAACCCATGCTATGATACCACGATTGATTTTGTTTTCCCACCAAATATTTTTCAACCAAATATTTTTTAACCATATGCTATGATACCACATATGTGCCTCAACCATTTTAAAAGATTATCTTCCTACAATTTTTCCTGAGCCTAGTTGTGTCCATAAGGAAGTTCAGGCCATTAGGGAACCCATCCCTCAAGTTGATGTGGTTAACTCATGCTATGATACCACACGATTGATTTTATTTTCCCACCAAATATTTTTCAACCAATTGTGGGAAACGTATAAGTTTCGGATGTGTCAATTATTAAGTTTTGAGGCTAAACCTAATTACTTTAGGATATTAGGGTCGACACATTTGATTAAGAATGACCACTACTCAGTGAGTCGTTGTGTAAGTCAAGTCTGATTGACTTAGAGGATCCCTAGTTATTCGAGGTTATTGTTATGTGCTTCTAAGTTCTTAATTGAGTATTTCAGACTCTACAACCTCGATCTTAAGAATCCTTCTTTTGAGGAAGTCCGTCCCATGAAAATATTTTATTTAGACCCTTTTATAGAGCTCGAACTCCGAACCACAGCTAGATGTAGTTGTCTTAAACAAAGATAATATATAAGGGTGTGTTGGATATCTTCCTCGGTGCACTGTGGTTTCCTGCTTCTTGTGGTTAGCACTTTTGATCCAGATGACCATGTAGTTATTCTGATTGTTGGTATATGATTCTTCGAGGTGACTAATCCTTTCCGATGTCACGCATTGAAGACTTTAAACTTAGCACTTCTTGGGAGGTAACCCATGCTCTTGCAACACGGTAATATCTTTCCTTACTCTTTTCTTCAAGTGGTAAACGGCTTTCTCATTGTTCATGCTTTTAATTTTCATCTTTAGAACATTGAGGACAATGTTAGATTTAAGTTTGGGGGTATGGGAGAAGCTTTTAGTTACAATAAATAAACTCGAGAGACTAGAAATTCATGCTTATTAAGGTTGGCACTAACTAATCTAATTGGATGGGAATATCTTGGTTGTAGGAGTTGAGGAACCAATCTAGATAGAAACATCTAGAAGAGTCTATTCATATACAAGCCGTGAGCCTCGAGGTGTTAGAAAAGAAAACATGGTAGTTTGCCATATACCTCGTGATGGAAACATCGAAAGAATCCCGATCACTTCTTTTTTTTTTTCTTTTTACCATTGCTAGGAGTGAAATAGAGTGACTCGAGATACACAAAAAAAAAAAAAATTGAGACCGTGACTATCAGACCAACAGAATAAATTCAATAAAGTCTAATCAACCGGTACCCTTGTATATGCCAGTGCAGAGTTGACCTAGAGTTAGGGTTATCGATCATTGGTTCCCTTGTGTATGCCAATGTGTTGATATTAGTCCAGATCAAATATCTCAGATCCATTATGATAGGTTCACCTAGTCAACATCTTCCACTTTTTTCTCTGCATCCATCTTCTTAATCTATCCATGTGATTGGTTGACTCAGGCTTATGATGTCCAAACTATCCGAGTAGAGCTGCATCACTTTATATGAATTTTAGTATGGCTTGAGTGCAAACTGGCGTACATCAATTGGAATTTCGCATCGTAGTACTTCCTCACACGTCACAATAAGTATGCCAACCAAGGAGATTCTTTAGTGCCTTCCAAGGTTCGCGTGAGATAGCTAGGGTCCTGGGTAAGGTTTTGTGGGTACACCTCACGGTAAACCCTCCTGGAGACAACACTCGCCACTAGGCCACCTAGCTGTTTAACGACTTCGTCGCATACTGTGCCAAGTGTAGTGCATTTTATTTTCAAAATAAATTTGCTCCGAGTGACTAGCAAATAATGAGTTTGGGGGTATTTGATAGACACATTTTGTGTCTAGTTTGATCTCAATACTATTTATTGTTGGCACTCGATTTTGTATTAATTTTGGTATTTTATGTGTTTGTAGCTATTTTTAGGCAATAAACATTTTTGGAAAAATCGGCTCGAAAAGTTGTCTAAGCACCGGAGGACACGGTTATTCGGACTCTCAATGTAGGATAAAGGGCACCTCGATTACTAAGGGGCACCAACAAGATATTCACACCCAAGCAATGGATAAGGGGCAACCTCATCACCTTCTGCTTGGAAAATAATATTTTGGCGGGAAAAATGTTCTTTCGATGGCGAGAATTTAGGGATGCGATTTTAGGCTTGTTGGAGTGAGACTAAAGGCTGGAATTAATTGGGTTTGTTCCTCTTGGCTAAACAGGATGGTATAGGCTCTTGTCTCGACTAACTTTGGCTAGAATTCTCGCATGGAAAAAACAGAGTACGTGTACAAAGTGAGACAATCACTGGATTACATGAGCTGTAGTGAGTTTTAAACATGTACATGCAGGAGTTAACGGCCATTTCGAGTGTGTAGAAGATAAATATGGGAGATTTGGCCACTACGGGCGTGGTGAAAATCAAAATCGTGGGAAGAAAATATTCCCAAAATATTTTCTTTAAACCCAGTAATGGAGGATTATTGTGTGTTAATGAGCGATATTTCTTGAGTGTTGATCGGTATAAATAGGTTCCCGGGGTCTCATTGATGGGAATCAATCGTCTAAAAAAAG
>JAJJWW010001883.1:0-26457 GCA_023531295.1 Papaver armeniacum | reverse complement strand
GTAGCTAAGCTGAAACTTCGACTCTGGCTGTTTTCTTCCCGTAAAGTTCATAACGTTAACACCGGTAAATCGACTCAAAATCATTCGGTTCAATCTAAATCCTAAAGTGGTTACCCTTTCTTGCTTTTTGTTTAAAACAAGAAGCTCCACATTGTTTTGCCAGGTAAAGGAGTCGTGGCTTGATGTTTAGTAACATTGAGAAATCTCATGTCTACATTGCTTACGGTTTGGAATCGTATTGATTAGAAAAGATAGATTTACAGGGAAGAGAACTTGAGTATAAATACCCGAATCTCAGACTTTCACTCACTAGACACGAATGCGTGGCACACTCACAAAACCTGCACCCACATATCACATGACACTTATTACATGTTATTACCCTCCCTCAAGCTCAAGGTGGCTTGAAGGACAACTTGAGATTGCACTCACATAACCTGCACCCACATATCACATGACACTCATTACATACACACGAAAGACGTACACATAAGAAATTAGATGGGACCCGTTGTACTCAAAGAACCAAAGGTGTCAATCGTCCACAATAATTGAAGTAGGAGAACAAGCGCGAAATTAGTACAACGAGATCGCAGGAATGTTGAAATATCTCCAGCCGAACGTTGTAAGAAAAAGTGCAATTTGACATTCCTTTACTAGACATTTCTGAAGAGATAACCAAGCTATACAACAATTTCACTAAGCACCATCATCATAGCTCCATGTCGCAGAAAAAACAGCAAGTGCCCCCATAAGTCGATCATCAGTTAGTGATAAGGCCTCAAATTTGCTTCATGTCGATTAGTTGTAGATACAATTGAAGCAGATATCAAAGCTCAAGATAAAGAGGAGTAGGCAGTAAGCACACAAGCGGTTGGTGTAGCAACGACAGATAAACGCGAGTAAAACTTTTGCATACCAAGAGTAGATGCGATTGGATAGAAGAAATAAAGCATAAGTGAGTAGCTAGTATTCATTGAAGAAGTAATTAACCAAAGTGAAATAGCAAAGAAGTAGTACATGAAGTATTATATCTCCATAATGGGACACCCCAAAGAATGAGTAATCAGCACCATAAGTTGTTGCGAGGTGTATAATAAGGATTTGCAAATTGATATATGGTGAGCACGCAAGATTTAAATTCTTTTGATGATTTTTAAAGATAATTAGTTACTCTAAATCCGCACCAATCATGATGTAGATGCAGAATCAAATGTAGTTGAGCTTGTATATGAGCTTTGCATCCAATAGTAGGATCCATTCACCCATCACTGTAACTTGCAGATTATGAAGTATTAGGAACCATGAAAGAAAATATGAAGATAAACCAGCACCAATCTGACCAACTCAGGGAACTGTATATAAAGTGCAGATAGAGGGGATGTTACTCATGAAACAGTCATTAGTAATATGCTACGGTTGTATCAATCCCAGTGTGGCAGTAATGTACGTTGGTTACGTAAACCCGATATCACTCAAGAAGTTCACTCAACACATGAAAAATGTATCTCTAGCACAGCAGCAACAAAGACTGAACAATATTAAGCACCGGCAGGAAAAATTCATATTGCATTGGATAACCAACACATGACTGGAACTACAATTAGACTGCACTCTAGAACACCATTATATAGCTATTTCCATCAATTAAACATATAGAAAAAGAGCAAGTGGCAGCAGCTAGTGGTGTATACTCTTGAACTTCAACTGACCAGCGCAAATACTAAACAGAGTCAAGAGCTGGACATTCTTATCTAAACTGGCAGCAGCAGTGCACTGTGAAGGAAGCAAAGTCTTCAACTATATTATTTTCCGTTGATTATTCTCCATAACGCCATAGCAGTTTGGATTATTCACTCACAATAAGAAAAAGAAGTAAAAGGCACCATTGAAGCTCAACTTCAACTGAATTATTCAAGAAGCATGAAAAATAGAAGACTAATAGGTTGCATATTGAACACATATGCAAACTGAACACTAGGTTGCATACTGAGTGTATACAAACTCAACAAAAGAACTCCAATCTGTACTTAATGTAACTCGGCAACTCCAGTTCGATGTTCAATTGCAGAAACACCATTAAAAACGCAAGATACTTCAACACCGCAGTGAGGACTGCCTTGAAATAAGGATTGAGATTGGAAGTATGAAGAATGAGCCGTTAAGCACTATGTGCAGCATCAATCCAATCAGGTGGAATCACTTTAAGTTTTCACCCTAACTAGACCTTGGTGTAGCGGACTAGAACACACTCAGACCCTTTCGGATCGGGGAACAAGAACAAACGAGAACTTGATAAAGAAATTAGATGTAAAACAAGCTAATTATGATGTATAAGGTAGTTGAAGATGAAATTGGATGATTTTGAGCTAGTGATGTAGAAATTGAACACATGAGATCAAATCTAAAGTAATCTAAACATGAAATTGGAGATTACCAGCAGAGACTCAAATTTTAGTTGATGAGGTAAGAGATTTCAACCAACAAACCAAACAGGAAATTGAAATAACCAAGAGCTCAAACCCTAAAACTAAATTTTAGATCTAAAATACATGCTTAATCTGTTTGTTGACGTAGCATAGGTATCAACCAAATCAAAACCCTAATTCTTACCAGAAAACACCATTAATGGAGGTGGATGAAGAAAATTACCAACCGTTGGAGTCGAATTAGTCTCAAATCTGAGATGATTGAACGATATCAGCCTTCAAATCTCGATCTAAACTAGCAGCAGCAGAAGATGATGATGAGTTAACGGTGGTGGTGATTGTTGAAGAAAAGGTGAAGTAATGGTGGTTTTGATGAAGAAACAGGCTAGGATCGGTACCCTCAGAAATTGATTTCTGAGTCTGATACCATAGTAACATTGAGAAATCTCATGTCTACATTGCTTACGGTTTGGAATCGTATTGATTAGAAAAGATAGATTTACAGGGAAGAGAACTTGAGTATAAATACCCGACTCTCAGACTTTCACTCACTAGACACGAATACGTCGCACACTCACAAAACCTGCACCCACATATCACATGACACTCATTACATGTTATTAATGTTCAACTCTGTCAAGAAGGATCTGCAAATTGTCATGCAGTCACTAACACAAGTAGACCAGGAACTCTCAGGTTTCCTAAGAATAGCAACGAAGAAACGGTATATAAACTACATTTATTATGTGTTCCATTTCTTTCCTGAAGACCAATATAATCTTGTATGCAGTTTACTTGATTACAGTTTACTGCAGGACCATCACATGTTTTTATATCATGTAGGCCGAGTAGCGAGTGTGTTGTACAACAGGGGAAGAGCCCATGTAGAAAACGTACTCATATTTTTGTTGTGGATAGATTTTAATGGTTTTCCAGATTGCTGTAAAATTTAATCAAAATATGGCGGGATGATTGCAGTTTTGTGCCATATTTGTAATAACACATGATAGAATAAATTCAAGCGAAGAGGGTAAATTTCAGGTGCCAGGCCTATGGGATCATGCGAGGCTAATATTGAGCCATAACGCAGATTTTCCCGCTTGGCCTAGGTTATTGCATGTTGAAGGCCGAAGTTTTAGAAGCACAAACAAGATCCTTGTCTAGCGTTCTTGCAACTCCTGTAACCTTAAGTATCTCCAAATTGTCATGCAGTCACCAACACAAGTAGACCAGGAGCTCTCAGATTTCCTAAGAATAGCAGTGGAGAAACGCTTTCATGAATCCTGAAGGGCGATATAACCATATATGCAACTTATTTGATAAAGTTCATTTGGATGTCTCCTCATTTAAGGATGTGAAAGTGTTACAGATCTCTTCCCTGCAAGATGCCTTCAGTGGTTTCTCTGACAAGGCAAGTTCTTTTCTTGAATTTCTCAATTAATTGTAATTTTTCCCTCTGTTGATATATATCTGAGATGCGGAATATCTGTAAACAGGCAAGGGAAGAGAAGTTTAGGAACCGCTTGGAAGTAACTTTAATCTCAACTGCGTCGTTACCTGTATTCCCTCCCCGTATAGAGACTCATATTAGATTTTTGAGTCTTGGAGAAGAGGAGGAGGTTGCTACTTCTCAACTAGTAGCTTGTGATTCTGGGGTAAGCAGCTCAAATCCTACTTCGTCTGAACCAATTTTTAGTTCCATTAGAAGAGTGAGCTCGAAGTCCAAAGCCACGGGTCTTTTTCCAAACGGCTCTTTGAATAGAAATTTTAAAGGTACGTCAAAACCTTTAACTGATCCTAATATAATTTCTTCGACAAAACTTATGGAGTTAGGCTCAATTATAGGCATGGGGTTTCCTTCTTCGAAGAAAGATCAAAAATGTATGTTTGATAGTCTTGCGGACGATCATAAAGATCTTAACATAGTAGGAGATTAGTGCCGAGTCTTTCGTTGCATTACCTTGTGCTAGTTGGTGGCTCGCAAATAGTTTTTGTGTCAAGGCAGTGGTTACATGAGTTGTTTCTTTGTTGATGTTTCTTATGTAACCTTGTCATGCTCTCTTTCTTTGTTTGTTAGTGTGTTTTGCTTGGGGCTTTAAGCTCTCCTTTGGCTGTAACTGCCTGCACACGGCTTGTGTGTTTTCAATATTATTAAGCTTGCCGATCAACAAAAAAAAAAAAAAAGGAACCGCTTGGAAGCCTCTCGCACCAGGCCATATGTATATACTATGACATGTACTGGGACGAGAAACCCGGTTGGAAGCCTCTTCCACCAGCAACCCCAGCGGATGACCATCCACCTTTTTAAGCGCTACTGACTTTTCCACAACGACAAGAATAATGGGGTATGTATGGGAATGAAAGTGCGAACAAGTTGTAGCTGCATGTTCACTCCCCAACAAACCATATATACTGTTATAACCCAAAAGAGAGAGGACCATCACATGTTTTTATATCATTTAGGCAGGATAGCGGGTGTGTTGTACAACAGCACAAGTAGGGGTGGGACTTGGGTTGGGTCAACCCACCCAAGCCATGCCCAACCCGAACGTTGGGCGGGCATGGGCAATGTATTTTAAAAGTTTGGGCAAGCTCAGGTAAAATTTTAATAAACCCGAATTAAACTTCGGCAAGCATGGGCACAAATATTTCTAACCCGAGTAACCCACCCAACCCGAGGAACTATAATATAATTATATAAACTATTTTTATAATTGGTAGTATTATCTATTAAAAGCAATTTTAGCCATTATCTTCAAACCTAATAATGAAAATATAAATCATATCTATCTCATTATTAATTCAATATGAAAAAATTTTATATTATTGTCAATAATCATAAGTTATTTGGAAATTTAAGTTAAATACAATAATCAAATCTTATAATTACTAAAATTTGTTATTATCACATTAATAAAACATAAATTTAAGACTTAAATTAATGTCATTAGGGTTTATATGTGTGTGTATATATATATGAGTCTACTAACTAACCCTATGCCCACAATTTTTATGTTGTAATGTATTAGCATGGGTCAACCCGAGGAACCCGGGGAACCCGAAGAATATCACTTGGACGGGACTTGGGCAGCACCTCCACGGGTTCCACGGGTTCCATGGGCAATCTTGGCAAAACATTTCTACCTCAGGTCTACCTCGGCCAAGCCTTCCAACCCGACCAACCAACCCAAGTCACACCCCTAAGCACAAGGGAGGACCATCACATGTTTTTATATCATGTAGAAAACGTTCAATATTTTTTTGTTGTGGATAGATTTTAATGCTTTTCCAGATTGCTGCAAAATTTGATCAAAATACAGTGGGATGATTGCAGTTTTGATTACATATTTGGCATTGATCTAATACATGTCGGAATTTCAAGTCTTGCGGGGAAAATATTAGGTGAGAAGGCCTAGTTAGGCCGACCGAGCGAAGCGAGGGAGGACTTTATATATGGTGACTTTGTGTCAATGTGAAGCGTGACATTTTTTTCCAATTAGACACAAAAGATTGGATTTGGTTCAACGATGAAAGGACGACACTGCCCCTCTAAATCAAAATTTTCTTTTTTTCATTTAGATATTTTCGTAAATAAACTCAAGAGGAAGTGCGATGGGTATTAGACATTTTCGAAATAAACCAAAAAGGAAGGCGATAAGATTTTAGACATTTTTCGTAAATAAACCAAAAAAAGAAGGCAACTAGATATAAGAGCCAAATTTTATTATAATTCCTTATGTATCCTATTTCTTTAGGGTATAATTGACAACCAAACTTTAATATAACATATCTAAAAATCCGTGCCTTGAATTTTACAAATTTTATATTGTTGGAAAGGTTTTAAAAAAATCTACGCAATGAGTATAAACAACAATATTAAATTTAGAGTTTTTAAGAAAAATTTGGAAAAATATTTATCATTTTAGGCACAATTTTGAAAATAAAATGGAGATCCATTGTGCAAACTACTGCAAAAAGGATACATAATACTTTATGTAACCATATTTTGGTTTTATGCATCAACTAATTTTCTTTTGCAACTAATAAAACGATGTACTCTCTCCGTTTCAAGAAAAATGATATTTTCACTTTAGCCATAAATTTTCTTTTACAGCCCAACTGCAGGAGTGTTTCCTTTTTTCTTCGGTCGGCCTTCCCACCGTGGCAGCGGTCATCTAGTTTATAGCATGTCTGAAGGCAAACATACCTAATTTGATTGGGGGCCAAACATTTTAATTGGGGGCCAAGCACTAGAGGACAAAAAAGTTCACCCAATCCTAATTTGGGTCACCCCTTATAAAAATATTTTCTAAATGGCTAAAATGCCCCTGAGTGATTAGTATTAAGATTTAATTAAGTTGATTAGTGTGATAATTTTGTTTAGATAAAAATCAGGTTTTGGGATTAAAATTTGGGGAAATTTTAGTTTTGGTTTTTTTTTTTTTGAGAAGAAGAAGAGTAGTTTTGAGAGGAAAAACAAGGGTTTTTAGAAATGAGTGATTCAAGTGGAGGGAATGAGGTTGGTGAAGGTTCAAACAATAACCATGATTGTATTGATGGTGAGATTGTCTCTAATAATCCTATGGATTGGATGTTTGATGAAGAGATGTTAATGGAGGAAGCCATGAATAATGGTGGAAATGAAGATCCTACTGCTCAAAATGAAGGAACCAATCCTCAAAATGAAGAACCCGGAGCTCAAAACAATCAGATAAACTTCATATACTCTTCAAATTGTCCGAATGGTGCTCCAAGTGGTCGATTCATGGTCACTATGGAACTACTCAGAGTGAGGGTCGTTATAGTCGGGTGTTGTATACGCCAACGACCCTAAAGAGTCGTCATATCATCGTGACACACATGGCGCCGACTCTAACCCGCAAATTTTAATGGTGATGAAAAATCGTCAAGGTGGTGTGTTAAACCATGACGACTGTTTATAATGTTCACCTAGAGTCGTTAGTTGATTCGTTTAATACCTAGACGACTCTCGCATCCAAACTCTCTGTATAAAAAGGCAAGTTTTTGTGTGTTTGAGTCGTCATAGGGATATTCCGATATACTGACGACCCTAACCAACCATTTATAATGTTCACCTAGAGTCGTTAACCAATAACAAAGATCGTCATTTTCAACCTAATACGATAACGACTCTATTCTAGGGCAAAAAATGTTGAAGTAGCAGAATTAGGGTCGTCATCTTCATCCTAATACACTAACGATTTTTCATAGAATGCATGCAAATGAAAAGTCGTTAGGGGTTTTCATTTCGATACTAACGACTCTTACACTGAAATTTCGATACTAACGAATACAAGGTGGGTTTAAGTTCGCATACCTTCTAATTGGAGCCATAGCTTTCTTGGGTTTTGATTTTTTACGATTCACGATGAATCGGTTGAAGAAAAAAATTTCTTCAAAATAGTCGTTAATGGTGGTGGTGGAGAAGAGAACGAGGAGGAGGGGAAGATGAAGAAGAGAAGCCTAATTAAGGTTAACTGATTTTTAATGTTTAATTTTAGGTAAGGGTAAAATAGTATTTTCATAGTCGGATTAATAGGCCCTGATAATTTTGGGGTGCAAATAAAATTTGTTGGCCCCCAATTAAAAGTTCTGGCCCCCAATTAAACAAGGCAAACATATAGTGGTAGGAAATTGTAAAGATTGGATTGATTATTTGATGAACTTTGAACTAGTAATGCGTTGCTTTGAGTATGTTGGAAGGAAATTGGTGAACAAATTATTTAATCTCGATAGCATGAAAGTGGTAAAAGGAAAAAAAAACTGATTTTACTTTATCTGCAGCGACGTACATTAAGAAAACACAAAAGCAAACCAACAAACACTAACGATCACAAGAAGAATCAAAGTAGATTCATCGATCGAAGCTGCTGTTTTTATTTGGAAATTAAATTAATACCAGTGTGTGGGAGAGACAAGGTCGGTCGTTGATGACTGATCATCTGCAGTAATAGTATCAGCACTCATTACGGCGCACCACAACAGATGCACTGATCTAAACCATTGCCGATCGTAGGGTTCATAGTCAGGTAAGCCGAGTTTTGAACTCCTTTATCTGATATGTAAGTATATATTAATTTATCAAAATCTTCACTTTTACAATTTTCTACAGTACAGCCAAAACTGTCAAGACCTTGATTAGGAATAAAGCAGCTCTCCCAGTATTGGCAGGGGGCTACGAAGATAGCAAAAACTTCGTCACCTTCACTCTGAATACAATAACCATGAACTGCTCCTCCTCTGAAGTAATCATCCATCCAAAAACAAAAATTAGTTTTTGTTAGCAGCTGCCCAGCTTGAGAAATACATAGAATTATATAAGAGCCAAATCTAAGAAGATTATGAAGAAATATTGGTATAAATCATTAAAAAAGAAAAAGAAAAAGAAAAAAGATTAGCTTACTCGATATAGACAATAATCACAGCCAGCAATACCCAACCAGCTAGTGATGAAGCCCTAGAAGACTTAATTGCCATGATATACTATTTGATTGATTCTTGTTATCAATTAGCTTGAATATATGTACTGCTCTAGGTTTGTGTGATTTCATTTCAAATAAAATGGATCTATTTATAGATTTAATTCGTAATGTCAACGATGCCACAAGCATACATTATTAAACGCTGGCTATTTCTGTTGGAAAAACTGGGTTGCAATAGAAGATGAAATAACACATGAAGAGATTGTTGTACTCCAAACTTTCAAGGCTCATAAGATTTCTTTTAGACAATTTTTTCTACCCTCCCAATAAATTGGCGATTACAACATGTATGTGAAATAATAAAACTATTAACTTACCCTTCATCAAATATTAATATTATAAATGTGTCCTCATTAAATTCTAATAATAAAACTAAAAACTAAAATCATAAAATTAAAAATTTAAATCAAAATCAAAATCATAAAATTAAAAACTAAAATCAAAATCAAAATCATAAAAATTAGAAACTAAAATCAAAATCAAAATAAAATTCATTTTCATTTCCACTTCAACTAATTCTTCTTCTTTTCTTCTCAACCCAATCCTCCAAACTAGGTTTTAGTAACATGCAATTGCTTAAAAATTGAAAATTTTTGAAATCAGATTTTTTCGGGTTTACCATAATCGGTTAACGTTAATGTATATGTGATCCAATTGCAGATTGAAAAGGTTTATGTTTATGCCCATAAAGACCGATTGTCCTTGGTATGTTTTCTGGTTCGACCATAATCGGATTACATTTGCACTTATAAAAACCGATTGTTGATGTATAATGCTAGAATCAGATTTTATATGTGTGTCGAGTAAACCGATTGTTGTAAGAAATTTTTATGTATCTTTTTTTTGTTAGAATCGGATTACATGAGCACTTTTATAAACCGATTCCTGTTGTGCAATGTCAATAAACGGTTTTTATGTGTGCATCGTGTAAACTGATTCTGGTTATACCCGAATTGAAAATGAGTATGAGTATGATTTTACACAATTTCAAAACGAGTATGATTTCATACTCGATCTCAAAATGAGTATATGAATTTATACGCGAACTGAAATCGAGTATGAAATCATACTCATTTTCAGATCGAGTATGATTTAAATTATGTTTGATTTTTTTTCTTTCCCATAATCGGTTTTCTTTATACATTTGTAAAAAACGATTCTGTTTTTTTTTTCTTCTTTGTGAATTGAAAAAATCAACATCGATTTATGAGAGCACGAACATATACCGATTCTGGTTTGTTTTTTTAAAATAATAATAATAATAATAATTCACGTTTCGATGAAGAATCAAGATTAGTTAATTTAATTAAACATCAATTAATCACCCGATTAACACTAATTAATCAAGGGGTAAATTAACCATTTTTTAAAATAATTGGATAAGGGGTGGCTTTTTTTACTATGCAATGACCTTTTTTTTGTGATCTAGCTATAGGCCCCAATTAGGTCCTATAAACCCCAATTTAGCCAGGTTTTCTAGTTATAGAAACGTCAGTAAGATATATAGACTTTCTTATCGCTTTAGGTTTTCTTAAAATTTATATTGATCTAAATTACCTCTAGTGATATTCTATTGGTCAAAAATATATGTGGATAACGTCAAAGGCTTTCTTATTGTTTTAAATTTTGTCCACTAATTTCCAACTGGTCTAAATTCTCTCAAATGGGCCAAAATCTCCACAATTTATAAAGGAGATACCGGTCTTACTAAGTATTGATATCATTTCATTGATCCAACGGCCAGGATTCATGGGATTTTTTTATCCGATATGAAACGGTATCAACACTTAGTAGTACTGGTATCCCCTTTATAAATCATGAAAATCTCTAGTAATCGAGTGAATTCTCAACTTCTAACAACAATAGAGAAAAAACTTTTGGAATTATGAAATTGATTTTTTTTTTCTACATCATTTTGGAGTATAATTCAGCTAATTCAGTTCTCTAACATTGAAATAGCTGTAATTAGCTTGATAAAATCCACAATGGGTTCAGTGGATTACGTTTACATTTTTTTATTTCAATTCTCTAACCCAGAAATAGCTGTAATTAGGTAGGAATCTTAAGAAACTCAGATCTGAAACTAATTTAAAATCATAGGTTACGGAGGTCATTACTTATTAATTAGCGTATAATTAATAATCAAAAGTTTGAATTGAGCTGGAAGATATAAATTATGGTATAGTTTAGGGGTAAGGTCATTGACTTATTAATTAGTGCATAATTAATAGCTGGAAGATATAAATTATGGTATAGTTAAGGGGTAAGGTCATTGACCTATTAATTAGCGCATAATTGAGCGACCTTTTTGAATGTGGAAATATCTGAATAACAAGTTTGGTTTCTCTTTTAGAATCCCATCATTGAGATGGAAAAGATGCCAACATACTTTGAACATGAGCATTCACTCTTATCATTTATTGTTTAAAGATATTCCTTAGTACTAAAGGTGATCCTGAGCTGAAATAAATTGAAGATCTTTTAATTACGATATTTGATTTTATATGCTTTAATTACCAGCAATTAAAGCATAGCTCTAGCGAAGAAAAATTAGTATCGTGCATTTATTAATTGGAGATTTTCTAAGAGAGATTTCGGAAATATTAGACAACATTTATTGGAATTATGAAAACCGAATTTTGTTATTCATTGTCTTAAGAATATTTCGGTTTTGGAAATTCCTTGATGTCCAAACAACCTTGGTCTATAAATACCAAAGTTTGCATTTCTAGCAAACTATCCTAAGAGCCATGCAAACTTAATTTCTTGTTGTTTCTGGTAGAGCCGTCTATTCGGAGAGGAAATTACCCTAATTAGGCGAAATCTCTTAGACTGCTCGTTTAAAGACTTCTGTGGGATCAACAACCTCTATGAGTACCTTTGGTGGGAAAACTAGATATTGCGTTTTTATTTTAGTTTTCGATTATTGATTTCGTTGACTAACGGTTGTTGTAACTTTGATTGCACCTAGTTTAATTATTCTTGAGAGCTTTCTCTTCTGACATAAGGTCACTCATCTAGATCAAAGTGTCTACGGGATCTTTAGAATTGTTTGTAGATCTAAAGACATTTGTGATAATCCATTGTTAACAGACTCCATTCTGTGCGTGATTGATTACAAGAGATTCAAGTGTTTGGTGTGCATGTTTTGAAGAAGATAAAAGAAGATTTGAAGACGAAAAAGATTTCTTATTGGTTTTCGTATCTTGTGAATATAACCTAGAAATAGCTTTAATTAACGGTCAATTTTATTTTGCAATGACTTTGTATATTACGTTTACATTTTTTTTTTTGTTAAGTACATCAATTAGGCATGAATCTTAAAAAAACTCAAATCTATAAAACTATTTTAAAATCATAAATTATTGTATGGTTAAGGGGTAAGATCATCTACTAATTATTTAGCGTATAGTTAATAGTATAGTTAAGGGGTAAGATCATTGACTTATTAGTTAACGCATATAAAAATTTGAATTGAGCTGGAGCGCATAATTAATTACTCCCTCCGTCACTAATTAGATGAGCTACTTGTAGTTTGCACAAATTTTAAGGCAAGGAGGAAAGTGGAGTATATTTAAGTATTTTTTACAATTATACCCTTATGGGCAATAATTAGTAAAATTTAAACGATTTATCTCTTAAACTATACCACGATTTTTTATAAACATTATACCGTTGAAAAACATTTTAAAACACTCAATGTACCTAATATAAACATGACTATCAAATTATACATATTTCTTATAGAAAAATAATCAATTAAAAGGGTAGTTTTAGAAATATCCATTTGGTTAGTGAAATAGCTCATCTATTTGTGGACAAAACTAAAAACCAAGTAGCTCATCTAATTAGGGACGGAGGGAGTATATAGTTAACGGGTAAACGTCATTGATCTGGAAATATTTGATGGAATCATAAATTATTGCATCGTTTAGTGGTAAGGTCATTGACTTACTAATTAGCGCAAACTTAATTAATAGCACTTATAGTTAATCGTAAGGTCATTGACTTAAAAAAGAAAAATTTTAAGTCAGTATAATTGCAAAAAAAAGAAAAGAAAAATAAATAGGATTTTACAAGAAGTTGGTTGGCCGCTTAGCGACAAGTTGAGCTCCAATGCCTTTTTGTGACAACCTCTTCTATATACAAAAGACTAGGGCTAACCCATGCCGTAACGATACGGGTCTGGATTTAAGTTAAATGTACCATCGAGCTTATAGTTATCCTAATTATTGTAGAAACAACAAATTTTATGAAATGTATAATATAATACAATTATTATCTGTTAAATACCATCGCATTTCTATGTATCTTGAAGTCATTGCAAAGATGTCCATATCATGTCGTGCCGTCGTGGTAGCAGCAAGTACTAAAACATTTGCAAACATGTCCACGTAAATGGTTTGTATTAGTTACAGCTTAAGCGGATTACATCCAACCTTAAACTAAGGTAGGATGAAACTGTATGGATCGATACTTAAATTAAGAAAAACAAATTAAATTGGATGATTGTTGCTACGGTGGGACGGCCGATCAAAGAAATAGGCGCGAAAGTTTCATTTTTTCTGACACGGGCTCGAAAGTATCATTTTTCCTGACATAGGGTGAAAGTATCACTTTTCCTAAACGGAAAAATTAGCTGATGCATCCTTTGTGGTGGTTTGCATAATGGCTACGCATTCGGTTTTCGAATTTTTGCCTAAAGTGAAAGTATCACTTTTCTTGATTGTGTCTAAAGTGAAAGTATCACTTTTCTTGAAATGGAGGGAGTACATCGTTTTATTAGTTGCAACGGAAAATAAGTTGATGCATAAACCAAAATATGGTTACATAAAAGATTGCGTATCCTTAGTGGTAGTTTGCATAATGGATATTCATTTAATTTTCGAAAATTGTGCATAAAATAATAAACACCTCCGAATTTTTCGTAAAAACTCTAAATTTGATAGTGTTGTTTGTATGCATTGAGTAGATTTTTTTAAAATCATTCCGACGAGGTAAAATTTGTAAAATTTCAAGGCACTGATTTTTAGATATGTTATATTAAAGTTTGGTTTACAATCATACCCTTAAAAAGTAGGATACACAATACTAATTGGGCTAAAAGGGAGGGACAATTTTGGAAAGAAAAAATGACCAACCATCTTTGGTTACACACTCCAAATCCAATCCAATCCAATCCAATCATTTTGCTTCAAATTGGAGAAAAAACTCATGCTTCACACTGACACAAAGTTACCATATATAGGGTCCTCTCTCGCGCTAACTAGGCACAATTATTCAAAAATAGTCGTGGTGAAATTAAACTGCTTGTATCTTGTGTGATTCTTGGATGAGCATATAGGAAAAACAGGTATTTCCACAAAAATTCTGAATATTACGATTCACCGAGTATTTTTTGAACTGATATGCATCTTATATATATGGTATCCATGGTTCTATCTGTAAGGACCCTCAAGCTCGTCAACGATATTAGACCAGTCAATTGACGAATTAGCCGCTAATGACTCGATTAGTTAACGTGGATTTTAAATTAATAGAAATAACAACGATTTAGATACGAAACTAGTACCACGGGATAGAACTCGAAAAGTTACGTAGAATGGACTACTCGAACGTGTCAATCGAACACAGACAAAAAAGATATCAGCGTATGAGTTTGACGGGAAAAATAGTATTTTCGTTGTTAGACGAACCCGGACCGCCTCTATCCTTTTCTCGGGCGCCTTTAACAATTTTATCGTCCTTATCTTCAAAACCATCGAGCAGAGATTCATTTTCTTTTTCTTTCTTTTCTTCTTCTCCTCTCTCGTTGTCGTTCTTCTTATTTTTCTTCTTCTTTTGTTCATCGCCTCTGGCGATTTTGTGAGATGATTCTCAGGTCGAAATCGAAAAGAAACTTAAGGTAAACTTTAAGGTTTGGTTACTGATGATGGGGTTGATGTTATCTGAGAACGAAATGAAGAGGAAACTGTTGCTGTTGAAATTGAATTTAGGGTTTGGAGGTTTGGGTTTGGTTTTGATTAATTTTGATTAGTAATTGAGTCGTTAATAGCGAAAGAACGAAGGGGTTGTTGTGTAATTAAAGTTCTGAAGCTGTTTTGATGAAGAATCACTGAGCTAGGGTTTCTAAGAAAATCAGAGAAGCTGTAGAAGATGAAATTGATGTTTTAAGAAGGGGAATTGAGATGGATTTTGATCGATTGGATGAATTACGGTTGGAAATTTTTTTTCTCTAGCGCTGCTAGATCATATTTAATCTAGCAGCCCCAAAGCCAACCATGTGGCATTTTATGATGTAATCTAACTCACGGTTTAACCACAGGTATAGTTAAATGATTTTTTTTCCAGCCAAAAATATTCAACCGTGTTTTGAAGCGGAAATTCGTTAAATTTCTCCTCTTTGATGTTGAGCAATTTTTTTTTTTCTTATTTGTAAAAATTGAAGAGAACAGTAGTGCAAACTCTATATTTTATAACTAATTGAATTGAAGGAAAAAGTTGACATCAAAGATAACCCACGACGGAAAAAAAAAAAAAAAAGTTAGTGTTTTCATTGCAACTTGTTAGGGTTCTAAACCAAACACAAGGATTAAGTAGACAAAACAATCAAGAACCCTAAGATAAACCCTTTGAGTTGGGGATCAGCCACCAGCTTGAGAGGAGATTTTTTAAGAAAAACTTAAGTTGTATTAATTGATTGTTTTCTAAACAAACTGCGGCTAGGATATTTATAGCTTTCAAAGCCTTGAATAAAAAGAAAAGAACTCGAGTTTAAAGACAGCATAAACTAGGAAAGAGTTAAACTAACTATGGAAAGCTAGGAAACTAAATACAACAAGTAACTAAGAATGTGGTATTGGCATCACAACATCCCACCCCCTGGAAAACAGACTTTTCCTCAAGTCTTAAATTTTGGAAATCGCACAACGAAATCATCAGCGTCTTCCCAAGTTGCTTCATCTTTAGGATGGTTCTTCCATTGCACGGGCCATTGAGTACCAGCATGATTCCTCTTTTTGTACATCCGTCTCTGTAAAACTGTAGATGGTTCCCATTTATCATAGTCTATTATATTTGGTAAAACAACAACAATATTAATAGTTGCGCCGAGTTTCTTTTTTAACTGAGAAACATGGAAAACGGGATGAATACGAGTGGTGGTAGGAAGCTCCAACTTATAAGCCACTGTTACAATTTTCTCCAAGACTCGAAAGGGCCCGTAAAAACTAGGAGAGAGATTCGAAAAAGATTGACTAGCAATAGTTGTTTGTCGAGATGATTGTAGGCGCAAATAGACCCAATCATTAGTCTCAAAATTACGTTCCGTTCTGTGAGAGTCTGTATATTTCTTCACCCGAGCTTGAGCTTCATGCAAGTGAGACTTTAACATTTTAAGAGTGTGATCTCTGGCTTGAAGATTTATATCAACATCATGCACTGAGGTAGAGCATAGTAAATATGATAAAATGGTTGGAGGAGGTCTACTATACAAAGCTTCATATGGAGTCATGTGGATGGCAGTATGAAAGATTGTGTTATACCACCATTCAGCCCATGAAAGCTATTTAAACCAATCTTTTGGCTTAATACCAGGAAAGCAGCGCAAATAACCCTCTAGAGTGCGATTAGTAACTTCAGTCTGACCATCGAATTGTGGATGGTACGCTGTTGTTGATGGTGGATTTTAGACAAGGGGTAAAATCGTAAAACCCCATGACCTAGTGTTACCCGCACCACATTAACTAAGAGCATTTAACTTTCGAGTGTAAATAATTAATAGGGGTATTTTTCAAAATACCAGATTAGGGTTTTCAACACAGAACCCTAATTCCAAAACCAAGCCGCATACTGCGTACCATGGCAACCATGCCAAACCAAGCCGCATACTGCGCACCATGGCAACCATGCCAAACCAAGCCGCACTCGCGCACCATGGCAACCATGCCAAACCAAGCCGCATAATCGCGCACCATGGAAACCATGCCAAACCAAGCCGCACTCGCACCATGGCAACCATGCCAAACCAAGCCGCACCCTGCGCACCATGGCAACCATGCCAAACCAAGCCGCATCATCAAGGTGACCATGGCAACCATGCCAAACCAAGCCGCACTCACGCGACCATGGCAACCATGCCAAACCAAGCCGCATACTGCGCACCATGGCAACCATGCCAAACCAAGCCGCACTCTGCGCACCATGGCAACCATGCCAAACCAAGCCGCACCCTGCGCACCGTGGCAACAACGCCATATTTCCAAGCCGCTATGCCTTTGGCCCACGCCAAACATAGCGCCCTAGGTTTGCAAGACTTGCAACTAGGTCAACATGGCCGCACGTGCCATTGGCACATGCCAACACGTGTCGCAAGCCATATTTTCAAGCCGCTATGCCTTTGGCCCACGCCCAACATAGCGCCCTAGCTTTGCAAGACTTGCAACTAGGTCAACATGGCTGCACGTGCCGCAAGCCATATTTCCGAGTCGCTATGCCTTTGGCCCACGCCAAACATAGCGCCCTAGGTTTGCAAGACTTGCAACTAGGTCAACATGGCCGCACGTGCCATTGGCACATACCAACACGTGCCGCAAGCCATATTTCTAAGCCGCTATGCCTTGGGCCCACGCCAAACATAGCGCCCTAGGTTTGCAAGTCTTGCAACTAGGTCAACATGGCCGCACGTGCCATTGGCACATTCCAACACGTGCCACAAGCCATATTTCCGAAGTCGCTATGCCTTTGGCCCACGCCAAACATAGCGCCCTAGGCTTGCAAGACTTGCAACTAGGTCAACATGGCCGCACGTGCCATTGGCACATGCCAACACGTGCCGCAAGCCATATTTCTAAGCCGCTATGCCTTGGGCCCACGCTAAACATAGCGCCCTAGGTTTGCAAGACTTGCAACTAGGTCAACATGGCCGCACGTGCCATTGGCACATGCCAACACGTGCCGCAAGCCATATTTCTAAGCCGCTATGCCTTTGGCCCACGCAAAACATAGCGCCCTAGGTTTGCAAGACTTGCAACTAGGTCAACCCGGCCGCACGTGCCATTGGCACATGCCAACACGTGCCGCAAGCCATATTTCTAAGCCGCTATGCCTTTGGCCCACGCTAAACATAGCGCCCTAGGTTTGCAAGACTTGCAACTAGGTCAACCTGGCCGCATGTGCCATTGGCACATGCCAACACGTCGCCATAAGCCATATTTCTAAGCCGCTATGCCTTTGGCCCACGCCAAACATAGCGCCCTAGGTTTTGAAGACTTGCAACTAGGTCAACAAGGCATTCCGCATGCCATTGGCACATGCCAAACACACACGCTGGTAGCCTAACTTGCAAACCGTGCAACCTACCACCAAGGCATTCCGCACATGCCAAACACACACGCTGGTAGCCTAACTTGCAAACCGTGCAACCTACCACCAAGGCATTCCACACATGCCAAACACACACGCTAGTAGCCTAACTTGCAAACCGTGCAACCTACCACCAAGGCATTCCGCACATGCCAAACACACACGCTGGTAGCCTAACTTGCAAACCGTGCAACCTACCACCAAGGCATTCCGCACATGCCAAACACACACGCTGGTAGCCTAACTTGCAAACCGTGCAACCTACCACCAAGGCATTCCACACATGCCAAACAAACACGCTGGTAGCCTAACTTGCAAACCGCGCAACCTACCACCAAGGCATTCCACACATGCCATTGGCTGGTAACCTAACTTGCAAACCGTGCAACCTACCACCATGGCATTCCGCACATGCCATTAGCACATGCCACACGCGCCACTAGCAGCGCCACTTGCACTCAAGATGCAACCAACACTCGAGACATCGACACAAACTGGGGGGATGCTTTTTTAGGGTTTTGGTTTGGCGGTCACAAAGATGCAGCGTACACTACGCTCACATTAAAAAGCGTGAAAAGGAATAAAGCGGTCAAATAAAAGAGGAAATAATGGTGAAAAACGTTTTCACCCATTAAACCATGCGGTTACCACCTCCTCCCATTATTTCACCCATTACTCTCTTCCTTCATGAGGTCAGGTAATGCGTTTAATCTCGACTTGTATAAATAGGTCTTACCTATTTCCACCAGACGACAAGTCTCGGTCAGGAGAAATACACTACACTTACACTCTCAGAAAGGCAACTTTGCAAGCTCTCCCAAAAGCTTCTATCTCTTGCAAGCTTCCTAAGCTTTCACTTTCTTATACAAGTCGAGATACTACTCTCCTCAACACCTTTCTTTGCTTCCTCCCAAATCAACCCTTCTCCTCCACTTTGTGACCGAAGCAAGTCCTGGAACGGCCATTTCTTGGTTTAGGCCGGACTTGTACAGACGATCTCTCGAATCTACAAAGTGCTCACGTGTAGCACATTTATTTAGGGTTTGAATCAATTTCTCACTCACCCACCGAAATTACCGAAATCAGCAGAAACGATTTTCACCCATAAACAGCTGTACTGTGACATAATTGTGTGCCTTGTAAAAAAAAAATATGCAGTCCAAAAATTGCTCATGAATTTCGCATCTCTATCACTGACAATACTTCTTGGCCCCATGAAGACGAACCACCTCGCGTATAAATACTTGTGCAACTATGCTTGCAGAATAAGGATGAGACAAAGCAATGAAATGCGCATACTTGGAAAGTCGATCAACAACAACCAAAATGGAGCTTTTTGTCTCAGATAGAGAAAACCCATCGATGAAATCCATTGAAATATCAAGCCATACATCAGCAGGAATGGGTAAGGGGTTCAAGAGTCCAGAAGGAGAAATTGATTAAGTTTTATTGCGTTGGCAAATGTCACAACGATCAATGAACTCTTTAATTGAATGTTTCATTCCCTTCTAATAAAATTTTTGTTGCAATATCTTGAAGATTCTTAAGTAACCCTGAATGACCCCTATTGGAGTTGTGTGAAATTCTTTAAGTAATTTGGAGCACCAAGAAGAAGAAGAAACAACCACAATCCTTTGCTTATATCTTAAAATTCCATCAACGTAAGTATAGTTGCGTTTGAAACCAGGATCAGTACGTAGACTAGCAATTAATGATCCATAGACATCATCATGATGACATTTTTTGACAATATCATGCACACCAGAGAAAATAGGTGTTGAGAGGGAATTAAGCGGAGGACTGAAAAGACGAGATAAAACATCAGTAGCTATATTCTCTTTGCCATGACGAAAAAACAATCTTATAGTCATATCCCAACAATTTATATAGCCATTTTTGTTGTTCCATAGATGATAATTTTTGATCCAAAAAAATACTTCAAGCTTCTATGATCGGTATAGATCTTAAAATGTCTGCCCAATAAATAAGGCCGCCATTTTTGAACAGCAGATACGTCTGCTAACATCTCTTTGTCATAAACCGAAAGATTCAAATTTTATAAGATAACGACGCTTGTGCGTAAGCAAGAGGTCCGCCGATCGCATTAATACGGCACCCAAACCACCACCCGAAGCATCATATTCAAGATAAAATTCCTTGCTAAAATCTCGTAATGCTAATACAGGAGTTGTAATAAGAGCATGCTGCAATAATTTGAATGAAGAAGTAGCATCATCATTACAGACAAAAGCATCCTTTTTTAATAGATGAGTTAAAGGTTTACTGATAGTGCCAAAATCCTTGAAAAACTTGCGATAATAACCAACTAGACCAAGAAATGCTCAAGCTCTTTAACTATGCTAGGAATAGGCCAAGAGAGAATACTCTTGATTTTATCATCTTTAAATGAGACCCCATTAGATGAGATAACATGGGCGAGATAACCTTACAAGATTGAGCAAATGTGCATTTAGACTCTTTCACGAACAATTGGTTGGAACGTAAAATATCAAACACAATGGACAAATGCTTAAGATGCTCGAGAAAAACTCTTACTATATACCAATATGTCATAAAAAAGAGCACAAACTCAACGTAAATTAGGTTTGAATATATCGTTCATCAAACGTTGAAATGTAGTGAGCGTTCGAAAGTCCAAAAGGCATGACCAAGAACTCATAATGGCCATCGTGCGTCCGAAAAGCTGTCTTAGCAATATCTGGTTCAAAGAGACGAATATGATAATAAACAGATCGTAAATCTAGCTTTGTAAAGAAGCACGCACCGTGTAACTCATCCAAGAGTTCACCAACCAAAGGAATAAGAAACCGATCCTTGATAGTAAGTTTATTTAATGCACGATAGTCCACACATTCTCCAAGTACCATCCTTTTTACGAACCATTAAAATTGGAGACGAAAAAGGACTGGAACTGGTACGGATTAATCCAGCTTCTTTTAACTCAGCAACTATTTTTTTCAATCTCATTCTTCTAAAAATGAGGGTACTTATATGGTCGAATATTAACCAGAAAATAATCAGCTAGTAAAGGATTGTGGTGATCATGTTGTCGTGAAGGTGGTAATGAATCAGGAGACTGAAATATGTCCGAATATGTGGATAATAAATGCTGAATTTCAGGTGGCAGTTCGGCAGTTAAATCCGTTGTAGATGCATTAAATTCAAAGAATTGGAACAGAATTCCAAAATGCTCTTTGTTCAATAAATGATGCATGGGAGAACTATCCATCATCATTACAACCTGGGGCATTGTTACCCACCAAAAGAATGTCAAGATCTTGAATATTGAACTTCATAGTTAAAGCTATAAAGTCCCAAGAGATTTCTCCTAACGTACGTAACCATTGATACCCAACACAAAGATCACAAAGAACTAATAGGTAATAGATGAAAATCAAAAGTAAAATTATAGCACTGTAGCTAAATTGGAATATTAAAACAAGATCCTTGAGTACTTATCTGACCACCATCACCAACCGTTACACGTAAGCTCAAAGATCTCAGGAGAAAATATAATAACCACACGTTTGGCTACCTTTGGATGAAGAAAATTGTGTGTAGAACCCGAGCCGACAAGAACCGTTAAAGCTTGACCTTTAGTAAAACCGAGAAATACGCATTTTCTAGGAAAAGGAGTACCCAAAAGAGAATGGAAGGTGATCTTGGCCTCGGATTCAACTGGTTCAATATTAGTGTCGGATGGACGGTGTCCACAGGTTGATCAAGAACAACCTCAACTGCAACATCTATTTCAGCAACATCTAAAATAGTCAATCTGGGATTGACACAAACGTGAGTCGGTGTAAAGAGTTCATCACAATTAAAGAAGAGACTTTGGGCACGTCTTTGTTTCTGTTTCTCCAATGAAAGTCGTCTAGCTCCCTGAGGCAAAGAATTCTTTTTATATGGAGTAGGTTGAATATTAGCATTAGGCCGGACATGAGGAGGACGATAAGGTTGTCTTGGTACAAACCTGCTAGTAGATTCATACGCCTCTTCTTGGTGAATTGCTTTAGTGAAAGCCTCATTCAAAGATTGTGGTGCAAGCAATTTAACTATACATCCAATATGAGGTTTTAATGAGCGAATAAAGCAGCTGATCAAATAATCCTCTGGAAAATCAACAAAATTTAACAATCATTCAAATTCAAGAATATGTTCCCGCACCGTACCTTTCTGATCGATTGTGCTAATAGATATTCGAGCATCAATAAACTTTACAGGAGCAAATCGAGCATGAACATGAGAACAAAATTCTTCCCATGTAATTATCGTTACCTTGGTATGTTTCCAACGATACCAAACGTTAGCATCACCTTTCAAATCAGCATCAACAATAGTAATCTTGAGAGCATCATCAGCTTTATGCACCGAGAAATATTGAGCAGCGTTGAAAATCCAACCATCAGGATCCTCTCCATCAAAGGTAGGAAATTTAAGATTGATTGTATTGGCTCTGGCAGCAGGTGGATGTGGGGGTGGAGGTGGAGGAGGAGGAGTTACATTGCGATCACCATTATTAGAGTTCAACTGAGGTAGAAATTCATCAAAAACGCACTGAGCGCGATTAATTGAGTATTGATGGTTGATGTAGTTTTTGTAAGTCACTCGTTGAGAGCGTGAGTTAAAGTTGTAGTCATGCTAGTGGTAATAATATCTCGCTGAAATGAGTTGTTCTCGGTTATCTCCAGCTTTACGAGCAACTCGCTCTTCTTCTCTCTTGTTGACGCTTTGCAACAACTTTGGTTTTGCTCTTCTTCTCGTCTTCTTCAAGTTGTTGTTTAGCCAAAGCAAGAACTAGGTTATAAATGTTTTTTAGACATATCGCAATGCCATCGCTACGAGTTTTGATTCTCTCAGTATAATTTTGACCCATTAAATTTTTTTTTTTTTTTTTTTTTGGTGAATTTAGGGTTTGATCTAAACCTGCTCTGATCCAGGTGTTAGGGTTCTAAACCAAACACAAGGATTAAGTAGACAAAATAATCAAGAACCCCAAGATAAACTCTTTGAGTTGGGGGTCAGCCACCAGCTTGAGAGGAGAATTTTTAAGAAATAATTAAGTTGTATTAATTTATTATTTTCTAAACAAACTGCGGCTAGGCTATTTATAGCTTTCAAAGGCTTGAATAACAAGAAAAGAACTCGAATTTAAAGACTGCCTAAACTAGGAAAGAGTTAAACTAATTATGGAAAGCTAGGAAACTAAATACAGCAAGTAACTAACAATGTGGTGTTGGCATCACAACACAACTTTTGGTTTGGTTTGCTCGAAATATATTAACTTTGTACTCTCGATATATAGTAGTACAAGAATTTTAATCATGTTATCTTTGATAGTACTCAACACCCAATAGATTTGAAATATGCATCAACAAAATAAATTCAAGTTCCTTCTTTCGCCTTTGTTTTATCTCTTGTTTGATCATCTCCTGTGGCTTCGAAGTGATTGTCAATACCATCTTAATTACTTCTGGAATCAATATTCAGACTACTTAGAAGCCGCGGAAAAATCACGTGGGGGAAAATGTAGGAGTGAGTTAGCTATACAAGAGAGAATGTCTGCAACAGAAAAACCCTGGTATTTGGTCTCCGGAAAACGCAATAGGAGCATCAATGAGGAAGGCGTGTACTATACTTCAAGAAGAAATGACTCCTTATAGCTTTACCATCGAAGCTAAGCTCTTTGAAGTTTGGGAAAACTCAAGATCAAGGACTAAACTCATCACAATCCGTAAATCTTATAAAGGGAAAAGATGGGTGAAGTTACTCTCCGACCAAATCATTTATGAAGATGAAATTCAAGCTTATTCTTGGAGCCAACATACAGAGAGGGTCAGAGTAAACAATTTGGTTAAGGCCGAAATCAGCAAACAATTTGGTTATTAATAGTCAAAACAATTATCTCACACGATTTGTATATGTTTCTCATGGCTACAAAGAAAACAAATCAATTGTTCATCTTTAATGAACCATCTTAAAAACGAGGAAAGCTATAATCATCATTTAGGTACCTACCCACTTGAAAAATGATCGAGTGCATCTAAAAATAATTTTTTTCAGTAAATATACGATGACACAATTGTATACACATGATTCATCATCCGCACGTGTTAGAGTAACCACACGTGGAATATACACAACTCTTAGACATCGAGACATGATGCAACGTCCCAACACTCAAGGGGCATCCTCACATCTACACCTATTCATTCGTCAAACCAATCCAACGACGAAGGATCAAGGGCACCATAAGAGCAAGCTACCGCGAAGTACCATAGAACACCAAGGAATTTACTTTACTCCATCCCGAGGAAGATCCAAGATCAAGGGCTGGGACGAGCCTCGCCGACTGGGATGTGATAGGGGCAATGGGATCGACCGCTTTGAGGCGCAAGTGACCGCCCCAACCACTCCGCATTAAATACCCTAGTCATAGGTACGTGTCAAAGATCTCATGGAAAAGAATAAGGTCTATCTTCGTTTCTTCATAATACCGGAAGACGCTGGCTCGGAAAAAGGCATCATAGGGCGGGAACGATGAATCCAAGACGATAAGGACAGTTGTACTCGAAGAAAGGGACCTACCAAAGAAGCCTATAAATACCCCAACCCACTAAGGGAAAAGGGGTCGACCATTTTTTAGCTAGGGTAAGAGAGAGTTCAGGAGAGAGAAATTGTAAGAGTAAGTATGAGATTTATTTCCCTCCTAGCTTCGTTCCTCACTCAAAGTCACCCGACTATCCTTGTAATCTTTGAACATATAGTGAAACACCAACCCCCGTGGACGTAGGCCTTAGTGTTGAACCACGTAAATCATCATCTCATTTATATTCCGCACTTTAGATCTTCTGATTTTCATACCATGCATCGTATTTGTCTATTATATATATTGTGAAATTATCATAATCAAACTTGTATGGCTAGACAAGGACGAGTCCGAAGGCTCCGAGTCCATCAGGCTTCGGCCTTATGTTGCTTTATCTGTACTATTCTGTCTCATTGATTTCGCCAGTCATGCGAATATTGTTTGTGAACACGAAGATACCTTCGTTATTTCTGTGTTCACAATTTGGCGCTAGAAACAGGGACCTTGTCCCGGTAAAAGATTTATCTTATCCTGTGATTCTACCCATTTTTTGGTTCCCAGCGTTATTCCCTAAATAATAGTGCTGCGAAAGAACTTGCCATTTTTTCTTCTTTTCAAAAACTCCTTTATGTCCATGTTTTCCATTGCAAACTCTCTTCGGATCTCGCACGCTTTTGAAATCATCTTGGATCCAAAACCCTCTTATATTGCGGATTTAAGACAATATATCTTTAAAATCAATTGTGAATATTTATATCGTGTTTTTATTGACGAATGAATATCGATCTACGCTTTCAAGCTTTCGATTTAAAACCCATAGATCCTGCATTTACGAGAAGATTGTTTAGATCCATGAGCGAGATCTATGTTTATGATTATTGACCTCGCTTTTTCAAGTTTTTCTTTCTTTCAAATGATCTCTCAAAAACCTTTAGACGAATGTTGTGTTTTATGATTTTTCCTTCGGATTAACCTTACTAAAAAAGCCCACGCGGACATTGTTTCTTCGATAATGTTTTGTTTATGCAGAAAAAATCGAAGATGGAAAAAGAAAAGGATGTGGGAAAATCCAAGGCATCGTCAAAAGAAACGCCAAGGACAACTCCGGTTATGACACGCAACAAACAAAAGGGTGAAAAGCTAAAAGTAGCCAACAAGAGACAAGATGGAGCAGAAAGCACGATGCCATTGGATGCCAGAGCAATAGCAGCAGAAGAGTTGAAGGCTGCGGCTAACAAAGCAGGTGCCTCCAAAGTGGCAGCGACAACCCGAGCAAACGAACAACGTGAAGGAATGACAAAATCGATGATACAACAAACTCTTTATGGGATGCCGCTCACTAACGAACATAATCAACCGCTGCTAGCCAATCAACCTCTTCTAATAGCAAACCAACCAACACAACAGCCAGCGAAGCTCCCGACCCCGCACGCAGATCCACCGGTTCCTTTGATACAGATTGTTGATGAATATCACACTATAGCAACGGTGGACAAGGACAAATAGAACTCCGAATCAGGATCGAACCACCGGTCTCAGATGAGCGGCGAAT